>VMBQ01004110.1:0-37166 GCA_007657795.1 Dreissena rostriformis | reverse complement strand
TGACCTTGAAGGATGACCTTGACCTTTCACCACTCAAAATGTGCAGCTCCATGAGATACACATGCATGCCAAATATCAAGTTGCTATCTTCAATATTGCAAAAGTATTCATAAAATGAGCGATTTTGGCCACATATATTTGACCTCTAACCTTGAAGGATGACCTTGACCTTTCACCACTCAAACTGTGCAGATTTATGAGATACACATGCATGCCAAATATCAAATTGCTATATTCAATATAGCAAAAGTTATTGCAAAATGTTAAAGTTGGCGCAAACCAACCAACAGACCAACCAACAGACCAACCAACCAACAGACAGGGCAAAAACAATATGTCCCCCACTACTATAGTGGGGGACATAAAAAGGTTTATATAATCTGGACGTACCTGACTTCTGTGCATGTATTTCAATGAAAGTTTGAATCAAAATTGCATTGTGACACAAATGTTATTACTATATAATTTAAGACATGACCCCTCTAAGCCAGATTTGCTAGTCTAAAACATTTCAAAGCAAAATGCCCTAAATTAAATAGCTTCAGGCTTATACAATATAAAAAACTATCAAAGATTCACTTTATTTTTCCAAAGGAAGCTAACATGATCTATGGGAAAATGGTGGAGAGTATCTGAAAGTATTAACTTTATTTCAGTTATCACAATATTTTTTTAGAAATGAATGCCCATCTATATACCGGTATGACAAATTACTACCCGATAATATTTCCGTATCAAGCTCAAACAACCAAAATTAACAGGCTTCAGAATTAAGAATCTCATAACTTTTATAAATTCAGTAATTTTACCACACAGAACTTCATAAGCATAATTCACAAGTCTGTAACATCAACATAGCCATGTTCTGGGAAAACCGGGCTTAATGCATGTGGGTTAAGTGTCGTCCCAGATTAGCCTGTGCAGCCTGCACAAGCTTATCAGGGACGACCCCTTCCACCTCAGCTGGATTTTGCTAATAAGAGACTTCCTTTGAAATGAAAAATACCATAAAAGCAAAAAGTGTCATCCCTGATTAGCACAGGGTAATCTGGGATGAAACTTTACGCACATTCCTTACGCCCAGTTTTCCCAGAAAACAGCTCAATTATATCCATGGAAACCAGTTCTCACATTTTCCCGCTGACACAGATCTCTGGGAGGTCGTCACTCTTGACCCCGGTGCTCACCATCACGGGGAAGTTGTTGTCAGGGCAACCGGACGACAGCCCGCAGTTGGGCTTATCAGCACCAAACTTCATATCTGACTGAATCATCACTTTGGGCAACACAGTCTCTACCGCCTTAATCTCACCCACTGCATATGCAAGATTTACAGATTTAAATGGAAGAAAACTACACATGTACCATTTACAGATTTTGATGGCAGACAAAATGTAATGAATATTTACTTGGGATATAAGTCATTATTTTAGTTACCTAATGGTTGGTGCTCTTTGTTAAAGCTTAATAACATAAGTATTTTTTTATAAAATAACGGTATAATCACTTTTTACAAAGTAGTTGAGATAACAAGTTCAAGCAATTCTTAAAACAAACAGCCTTGGAATGGTGTATATCACCTTCGTCTAAACAAACTTGTTTTGGTAGTCAATAAATGAGCCGCTCTTCGGGAAAACAGGGCTTAATGCGTGTGCCTTAAAGTAGTCCCCAATTAGCCTGTGCAGTCCGCAAAGGCTTTTAGTTTAAAAGAGACTTCATTTAAACGAAAAATACCATACAAGTGGAAAAAGTCGACCCTTATCAATCTGGGACGACACTTAATGCACATGCATTAAGCCCCGTTTTCCCACAGCACGGCTCAAATGATTTTAGCAAACACAAATGCACATACATGGTAGAGACAGGCACCCCATCTTCTCAAGGTGGTCTGCAAAGGCCTTCTGTTTCTTTGGTACAAGCTGGTTATATGACAAATACCACAAATGCAATCATTCCACACACAGTTACACAAAAGGAATAATGAATTACTATTCTGTATTAGATTTTGCACTGATACTGTTTATGTTTTTTAGTTGTTTTTTTTTTTTTCAAATGAAAACTAATACAAACGTAGTCAGAAAGCTACTGAAAATATTGCAAAGACATAGAATTAATGATTTTACTGACATTATATGATATACCTCTACACTAGCAAACGCATGTAAGGAAAGATCTAGATAAAAATAGCAGGTGTTACATCTACAACCCTTTGGCCCCTATGGGTCAAGCCATACTCAATTCTTTTGAACATGTTTTTTTTTTTTTTGCAATTTTGCACATATTCAATAACAAAAGAATTGAAAATGCTTTACATTTCAAACATTCAATACAAGTATACTATACACGTATGAATGTCCTTGATTTTGAAAATAATAAGATAAGCCTCAAGATGGGTATATATTTCACTCCTGATCTATACTAGCAGCCCCTCATCGCTGGTGGGATTTCTAGATCTCTCCCAAGCATGTTCTACAAAGCCACTTACAAACTCCAACACGTCCCCCGAATCGAGTCCTTTCTGACCAATCAACAAGTACGAGTCTCGGTAACCGATGCTGCTGGCCTGTTTTGCTCCGTACAATTTCATCCATCTGCGAGCTTCCTCACTGAGACTGTATTGGAACATGTTAAGAATATGAGCGGTGTTTTGGGAAAACTGGGCTAAATGCATGTGCATTAAGTATCGTCCAAAATAAGCCTGTGCAGTGCCTACAGGCTTATCAGAGACAACACTTTCAGCTTTTACGGACTTTTCTGTTTTTGTTTAAAGGAAGTCACTTGTTAGCGAAAAATCAAGTTCATGCAAAACGTGTCGTCTCTAATTAACACTTTACGCACATGCATTTAGCCCAGTTTTCCCAGAATGTCGCTCATACCATTGTTAAAATCAGTAAATTTCTAAGCAGCATTTAGTCCCTGTTTGCACTTTTTTGTAAATTAACCTTTGGCATCCCCTTTTTCAAATAAACAATTATTACATTAAAAGGTTTTAATTATTACATTCACCCACTCAGCATGGTATTTCTTTTAACCCTTTGCATGCTGGGAAATTTGTCATCTGCTAAAATGTCGTCTGCTGAATTTCTTAGATCATCATTTTCTTCACTTTTTTTCAAAGACCACTATCAGAATAGCAAACAGTTTGGATCCTGATGAGACGCCACCTTCTGTGGCGTCTCATCTGGATCCAAACTGTTTTCAAAGGCCTTCAAAATTCGGTTCCAGCACTGAAAGAGTTAAATGTGTCCACTTTGATTAACTGTTGCAATAAAGACATTGCAGTACTACAAACACATAGGAATGAGAGTGGTGAGAAAATTATTGCTAAAAAAATAGTTGGGATTCCAAGTAAATGAGAATTCCTTCAAGCCTAAATTTTAATAATCTCTGCATCTCATTCATTTGTTTGTTTATTATCTTTTAAATATTGACTGAGATTGTTATGGTTTGGAAGAAAAAACCTGAATATAAAGCAATATAACAAAACAACCATAGCAGAATTACAAGTATTTAGGTACATGATATAAATACCTTTAAGGTGAAACACACATTTGTTAGTAGCTTACATGTTATTTTCAATGCATTTTTATGAGTTATGTAATTAAAATAAAGTAAAGGAAACATTTTGGTATACAAACATGTTTATATGTACAATATTTAATATTTTCAAGGCCAAAATGTACAATAAATGTTTAAATAATACTGATACAATACAAGAATCTGTGACAAATTTGCAAAGAATACCCCCCAACCCCTCCATAGTGTCGTAATATGAAAGCATGATGCTACAGAATGTGTTAGTTGAACATTAAGGGGCAAAACTTTAGTAATTTGTTATGTAGGCCGATAAAAATACCTAACTTAATATCATAATTAACAATGGCCTAGCCTCACGACAAATGTTCTCATGTTTTCAACTCAACACCGAATATGAGTTTTGAGTTCCCACTCATCTGTCAGAATTGAAATTGATGGGGATTTCACGAACGAACTTAAAACTCATCTCAGTTGAGACCGACTCAACTTCTTGTCTCGACTCAAATAGTTATTATTTTTAAAAGATGTGGGCAACGCTCTGCAAAAAGAGGCTCTTCAAAAGGAGATTAATTTATATCATTTTTACGAGAAATAGTATCAGTTTTCTTTTAACTTTTGCAAGACTGAATATTGTACAGAAAAGTACATAGCTCAGCAGGAGAACACCTGCCAAGAAGTGTGTGCACAGATAGAGGGACACAGACAGGCCTCCCTGGTGATTCCAGAATACAACTTTTTATTTTGTAATTAACTGCCTTTGATGAATATTCTTTACAACCTGCAGATTGTAAGAAGTATTTAACATAGAAGATTACCAAATGCCCAAAGGCGCTCACCAAAGACTCCAAGGAACTGTTCTTAGCAGATAGCGTTAACTAGGTTTCACAATAAAACTGCCCAAACACATGACAGCCATGTTTTTGAAAAAATCATTTTCAAACTCAGCTCAGATATCATAGCAACACAATTTTCTAAAATTTCATAGTAAGTCTCATGATTAGTGGGTTAGAAATGTGATTTCAAGAGTTTATAAGTTTCTAGTTTTTTATGTCATGCGACCCAGTTTTGAACTGGATTGATATATTACTGGAAAAAATGTTTTGACCAAGTTTCAAGAAGATTGTGTAATAAATGTGACCTCTAGAGTATTCACAATTTTTTCCTTAATTTGACCTAGTGACCTTGATTTTGACACCATGTGATCCAAAATCAGCTGAGATTGTGATTATTGTGAACAATGTTCTGAGCAATGTTCTGAGCAAGTTTCATGAAGATTGGGCAATAAATGTGAGCTCTTGATTGCTTATAAGGTTTTAATATGGCAATATAAGAAAAACTCAGCCAAGATATTATTGGGACAAATGTTCTGACCAAGTTTCATGAATATAGGGAACAAGTTAAATGTTGATGAAAAACAAAGGACGATAAACAACCGACAAAGGTGATCACAAAAGCTCATCATGAGCACGTTGTAATAAGCTGAGCTTAAAATAACTTAAAGCCAAGCAATAAACTTATATGATACATATACATGTATGTCCAGCTATTAACAAGAACTTGTAAGCAAAATCAGTATAAAGGTTGTTCGATCATTAGTACTACTCTACAATGTAAGAAAAAAGATTAGTGTAGGTTATGGTAAATTGAGAAACTCAAAAGAATATTAATTCAGAGCAAAAGGAGCATACACCAAAAAAGTTACCATTTTTAATATATCCATAGATCTATTATTTTGTAGGCATTGTAGGCAGAATTATTTTCTACAGTATTTTTCTGTAACAATCTACATACTTTTATATTATCAAAAACGTGCATGCTACACTACAAAACAAAATGTATACATGATGTTGGGTTAATAAAAAAAAATATTATTTGAATCGCACTCTGAGAAAAAGGGTTAAATGTATGTGTGTAAATGTTGTCCCAGAAAGCCTTTGCAGTTTGCACAGACTAATAAGGGACGACACTTTCTGTCCAAACTGGATTTTTGTCAAGAAGAGTCTTCCTTTGAACAAAAAAATACAATAAAAGGCAGAAAGTGTCGTCCCTGATAAGCCTGTGCAAACTGCACAGGCTGATCTGGGACAACACTTTACACACATGCATTAAGCCGTGCTTTCCCAGAGCAAGGCTCATTTATTTCAATAACTCACCGTCATGAACTTCATGTCTAAACAATAACATGCAATTTCCAATGTGTGCATCAAAAAGCATAGATTGCAATTGTTTACCTAATGAAATCAAATAGTACTCACGATCTTATAGAATTAATGATATCTCTTCATTATTCTTTAGGTAAAGAACACTTTTATCATCATTCCACTAACCCATTAACAAGGCTATATAATCTCTACTATAGAATCCCTAATCCTGAGAAAAGCAAAATAAAGTTTTCAATTTAATTGCCAAAAATACTTTTAGATAATGTTAGAATTGAAATAATGTTCACAAAAAAATTGGCAAATGAACATCTTATTGTTTTTCTTATGTATGGTTGTTAAACTACTCTGCATAATGTCATAAATGTATTCCTGTGCATAAAAAATCCAATTAATTTTTAATTGACTTCTAGCCAATGTTTAATTGAACATTAATTCTAAAAAAAAAAAATGTGGACAGTGGGACTACCATATCAGAGAGGGTAATAACATGACAAACAAGATGGCGACGTCCATGCTGAGATAGGTATATGTCGTCGTTCTATACCCTTCATTTCTTTTATAATTTGTTAAAATGCTGCTCACTTTCCAGCCATATCAGCAAGAAAGTCATAAGCGTTGATTTCATATTTATATTGCTCTATATCTCAACTTAACCCAATTCAAAATTTCTTAGCAGGGTGACCTTATTACAGCCCCACTAAGAAAATTTGCAGTGAGTTATTTTGAGATATGAAACAAATTTTAATACGAAATAAACGCACTTTCTTGCTGATATGGATGGAGAATGAACTGCATTTAAACAATTAATGCAAGTAATAAAGTTTTTAAAACGGCGTAAAATACCCGTCTTGGCATGAATGCCGTCATCTTGTTTGTGATGTGATTACCCCCTCTTTATATGCCCTCCTTCAGGGGCATAATAAACAACAGTTTAAGTGACATAATGTACAACACATATGGAATTTACGGTATCAATTAAAAGCGCAGTTTCATAGCATACCTCTGAGTAATTTCATCAAAACTGGCCATAATAATGGCATGTCCTTCTTTGATACCAGTCATAAGGTCCCTCAGAAACTGGTAATCTGGAACACGACATTCATGAGACACTAAGAAATATGAGCAGCATCATTCAAAAATGGGTCTTAAAGCATATGCGACCAGCGTAGCTCCAGACAAGAATGAGCATCTGCGCAGTCTGGTCTGGAGCTATTCTGTCCGCTAATGAGACCATGAAAGCTTGCATGACTTTACAGCGGACAGGGAAGCTCCTGACCGGACTGAGCTGTGGCGCAGGGTGGTCTAAGGGTATGCTTGCCTCATACAACATAAGCACCATTTTCACATGACGGGGGTCTTTCAATCAATAAGTACATTTTTTAACAGCAAAAGTGTATCCATGTTTTGAAAGTCCATCATGCTTTTCAGACAAACTTATACCACAAACAAAACTATTTCTAAATTAACTTGGGTGTTTTTGTTTGTTGTCAATTGGACCTAGACACTAAAAAGAAAGATAAGTTTCAACTAGAGCTTTGTCACAGACGTGACGAATACCCCCACATGCCGCATTGACACAGAATATTTTGCATATTGTCTTCACAAAAAACAGCGGACACCATGCTGAATGCGTAAAATGCACAAAGTAACCCTGTGACTTAATTTCTGGCCCGGCATGCACTATGTTCGAACTTGGCCTAGAGAATTTGAATTAGAGAGCGGACACCATGCTTAATGTGTAAAATGCACTAAGTGACCCCGTGACCTAGTTTTCGGCCAGTCATGGCCCATGTTCGAACTTGGCCTGGAGATCATCTAGATAAAACTTCTGACCAAGTTTGGTGAAGAGCGGATGAAAAGTACTATAAATAGGGAACACCATGCTGAATGTGTAAAACGCACTTAGTGACCCCGTGACCTAGTTTTCGGCATGTCATGGCCCATGTTCGAACATGGCCTGGAGATCATCTAGATAAAACTTCTGACCAAGTTTGGTGACGAGCGGATGATGAGTACTTGAAAGAGAGAGCGGACACCATATTGAAAGTGTAAAATGCATTTAGTGACCCCGTGACCTAGTTTTGCCTGGCATGGCCCATGTTCGAACATGGCCTAGAGATCATCTATATAAAACTTCTGACCAAGTTTGGTGAAGATCAGAAGTAAACTACTTCAATTAGAGAGCGGACACCATGCTAAATGTTTTAAACGCACTAAGTGAGTCCGTGATCTAGTTTTTGATCTGGCATGGCCCACATTCGAACTTGTCCTTAAGATCATATAGATAAGACTTCTGACCAAGTTTGGTGAAGATCGGATGAAAACTACTTGAATTAGAGAGCGGGCACCATGCTGAATGTTGAAAAAGGCACAAAGTGACCCCGTGACCTAGATTTTGGACCGGCTTGGCCCATGTTCAAACTTGGCCTAGAGATCATCTAGATAAAACTTCTGACCAAGTTTGGTGAAGATTGGATGAAAACTACTTGAATTAGAGAGCGGACAACATGCTGAATGTGAAAACTACTTGAATTAGAGAGCGGACAACATGCTGAATGTTTAAAACGCACTAAGTGACCCCTGTGACCTAGTTTTTGACCCGGCATGACCCATATTCAAACTTGACCTAGACATCATCCAGATAAAACTTCTGACCAAGTTTGGTGAAGATCGGATGAAAACAACTTGAATTAGAGAGCGGACACAAAATATGGACAGACCGACAGACAGACAGACAAGTTCACTCCTATATACCCCCCTTAACTTCGTTTGTGGGGATATAATAAAGCTCTGTAATAATAAGTGCCTTATAATAGCCACATTAAAAACAGAATGCCATGAAACTGGAGATAAAAATGTCTTACCATCCTGATATGTGTCATATGATTTCACGGCTTCTACCCTCAGGGTTTTATCTGAGAAGAGAGGAAGGAATATTTGTCAGTTGTAAATATTGTCAATTTATTTTGCAGACACATATTTTACAGCTTTGATGGGTCAAAGTTACAGAGTTTTTACTTGTTGCATGCACAATTTACCCTGATTTCCAACTTTTTTCATTATAAACTGAAAAGGAAGCCTGATCAAAAAACTGGTGGTAGCTTTAAAATTAGGTCTTGGTCAGTGAATAATTATAAAGGCCCTGAATATGAATACCGGTATGTAAAGTTTTATTTCAACATCTGTAGTACATACAGAGATATGTAGTAGTTGCACACAAACATTGAACTAAATTTTAATAGCATAAAGATGGCACAATTCTTCTTAATTGCAAGTCAGAGCTATAGAACTTAGTCAGTGATTTCACACAATGATCCGGAACACGTGTTAAGTTTCAATTAAATACCTGTGGTAGAAACAGTGATATTGCACGTTTACCTAAACCAGTTCATTACGCAGACGCTCACATTGAGTGAGTAGTTTAGCTCAAACTGTTATATGAATAGGCAAGCTAAAAGACATTAGTTTCTCTTGGGCACTTGATGAGTACCAATGTTTGATCCAATTCAAAACACTATCATTGATTTATTTTTTTTGGTTACTATGGTAACTATCAGCTTACTATCAATCACAACAACGTTCAGCCCTCTGCCGACATTGTTCATCTGGCTGTGCATCACTCTGTAACGAGAGCAAGTGCATTGGGGTCACTCTGATTGTAAAGGGATAAGTATTCAAATGATCATCACTCTGTAACGAGAGCAAGTGCATTGGGGTCACTCTGATTGTAAAGGGATAAGAATAATTCAAATCTAGTTAACCTTTATGGACAAAATTACTGACAATGCAATGATTATATTCTCTACTGAATCATAATACCTAGACCCCACTTTTCTACTTACAAAATCATAAGACTTTTGCACATTCTATAAAACTCCTAGAATTTCATTCATTGATGCAAAATCGTGATATAAAAAGTCACTTGGGATATTATATTAAAGATTTGATAGACACCAAGGATGGATTTTAGCATATATGTGGCGTGTTCTGAGAAAACTGGGCAAAATGCTTGTGCGTAAATTGTCATCCCAGATAAGCCTTTGCAGTCCGCACAGGCTAATCAGGGACGACACTTTCCGCCTAAATTGGATTTTTGCTAAGAACAGACTTCATTTAAACGAAAAATTTCATACAAGCAGAAATTGTCGTCCCTGATTAGCATGTGCAAACTGCACAGGCTAATCTGGGATGAAAATTTACGCACAAGGATTTTGTCCAGTTTTCTCAGAACACGCCATAGATTAACATGAAGAAGAAGAATAGAGTTGAAATGTGAACTTAAATCTGATATTTGCATAAGTACCTTAGCTTAGTAAAATAGGACCCAAAGGTGTATCAAATGATTCTTTAATTGTATTTTGCAAACAACTGTTTATGGCTTTCTATTAATTTGTATATGTATATTAGCCGTGCTCTGTGATTTACAAAAACAATTTCTAATGTTCTTACGTGTTGCAATTGCATATGCTTACATGTTGCGATGCACACACATGTTACATTGCACACACTAACATGTTGCAATGCACACACATTTTGCGATGCACACACTTACATGTTGCGATGCACACACTTACATGTTGCGATGCACACACTTACATGTTGCGATGCACACATATGATTGGGGGTTCATCCTTCTCGACCCCAGTCTTTACGTAGAAGGAGATCTGGTTGGGGCCACATTCAGGGCCGCATATTCCCTCTGAAACACAGGATAGAACAGCTCAATTGGGTGTTGTCCACTCAGGTGCTTCTAAAATATTCCCAGAGTACTCTTTAGTATACAACCATGTTCCCCTGGTATGGAAACTACACTTAAAGGCACCCAGCCATACTCCAGGGTACTTTTTTTTTATTTTCTGTACCCCGGGTACTTTGTAATATACTTAAAGAGTACCCGGGGATACTTTTAAGTAGTACCTGAGCTGACAATGACCAATCAAGCGATAGTACATGGGTAACAAAGGGAGAATTTGATCACATGTTGACCTACTTAAGAAATATAACTTCATAGCTGTTCTCTTTATTCAACTGTCCACAGAAGAGTTCATTTGTCATTTTTAAAGGCAATATTCATTGAAAATAAAATTTCTTTGCATTTCTTGAGCTATTGCTAAAATTCACACAACCTTTAATGATGGTGTCCATAATTTGTAAGGAAATTATTTGCAAATTATTATCTTCTCAACATGAAAAGCCCATATACTGTGAATATTATACATTTTAACAGCATAATTTTGTTAAAATTATGTTATATAACCGCTATTAGTAAAACAGTTCTTTATATGCTGTGATTTTGTTGTATTACAGGAAGGGGCACACAGCATCTCCAAAGAAATAGAATTGATACAGTTTATGTTACAGTAGGAGATGTGTCAATTATTTTTGCCTTGTCGCTAAAAATGATAATATATATACATTTAATATTGATTTATTGACAAACGTAAGTACACGCAACTAACATTTTTTCACAAACAAGATCGCGCAACTATTGGTACTATCACATGAGTGAGCTAAACTTACTTACCAGAGACATTTGGATAGGCTGACACATCAACAAAGAAAGGCTTAGCTAAAAATATAAAAAAAAGATGTGAACATTCAAAAAACGAATCTGTTAGTATATCATATTGATCAATTACAAATACTTAACAGAAATTATACTTTTTATTGCTGTAGTTATCAAGTATCTCGTTCAATAAACATGTAACATCTGTCTTTTCTTGATGAAAAAAACAGTATAAAAACATAACTTTGTTCTATCAAATTATGCACTACTATTTCAGCATTGGCCTCCTTTGGGCTGATATCCGCAGACTTAAGTAAGTGAGGTAAGTGAGCAGGTATAGCAGTGTTTTTTTATTAATCTCCATTTTTTCAGAGTAAGTTGACTTTATTTCATTATATAAAGTGCATATTCTAAATATACGAGAAGGGAAACCTTGCAATATTTTTGGGAATTTAAGATATAGTTCGATTAAACTCAAACCGTCCAATATTGAATATATAGGGAAGCACACTCATCCATTAGGGTGTTACATTGGACAGTTTCGTGGTATACATGTAAATGACAATAGCTGTTTGGATAATATAAACAGGTATATATCAATCATGAATGTTAGTTCCAATCCATTCAAATAATTACTAAATGGTTAAGCACTAATTGCTCTTGCAGATGTAAATAAAAAGAAAAAGAATGTTTTTATTTTTAACATGAATAAGATCTAATAACTGTTAACTCATCAATAAAACTAAATTGAAAAGGAAAACGACTAAAGTTCTTCAATTATGAATATTTTTACCAAAATTTAATTGTAGAAAACTGAAATTGAACAAAATATCTACAAGGGAATGTTCTTGTGCATAATAATTCGATAAACATTACAATGCAAAATGCAAAAATATCAAGGAACTAAATAATGCATGTACAAGTAAAGACACAAGGAGAGTTAAGCTTGAAGGTGGAATCTTGTTGCCAATGCCAAAAATAATTTATTTCGTCAAAAAAGTAGCACCAAAAACATTCATAGTTGAATAAATATAGAATACAACCGCGGTGTTGTTAAAACAGTTATTGACTGTTAGTTTTTCAATCTAAAGAGAAACAAAGATGTGTTTTTTAAAAGGTAAATGCCCTCCACTTAGCAGTCATGACTTCAATATGTGCACTTGTCAAGAGATTGTGTAGTATTGCAATCCCCTGTGACCTTGACCTTTGACCTCAAAACCAACAGGAACGTTTCTTTCCTTAAAAGTACCCAAAACAGCAATATGGATGATGGTAGGGCAAAGCATTCTCTAGATAGGTTGCAGAAATGAATTTCACACCAAAAGCCTCAGTGACCTTTACCTTTGACCTGTTGACTGCAGATCAAAAGGCATGTTCTCACCTCCCAAAAAGGGAGGAAAGAAGCAGAATACCAAATAAGATGATTGTAGGTCAAAGCATTCTATGTTGGGGAAAATACGTTTGGTGTTTAAAGTCCCAGTGACCTTGACTTTACCACAAAGTCTATTGATATTTTAATCATAAGCCCCCATTGTGGCAGTTCAGTGAGGGGCATAAATTATCTCGGTATAAACAACCCTATAAACAACACAAGAAGAAATCTTGCTACTTAACAAAGGTTCTTTAAATATAAAGTTCTCAATTTAATTGTGAGAACAAAAATTGACACATATATTCATGCTAGATTTGAAATGATTTATTATTGAATTATCTTTATTTATCAGCAAATTAATTACAGTTATTGTTCAGACATAGACAAAGAATGAAAATAAGCATGCTTCATTATGCAACAAACCATGGGCCGAGTCTAATGTTGTGAAATTAGTTCCAGAACATCTATGGAATAGTTTAGAAAAATACACATGCTAAAGCGTGTTATTTGGCAAACAGTTGACAAACACTTTCTGCATTACGCAGCGCATTAAAAAGAACTAGTTCTACAATTGTTACATATTAGATCATCAACATGTTATTACCTGTATTTAGTTAATCTGGCATTTTATTATCAATTACCAGCATTTTAAAACCAATGCATTTAAAAATCAGTTTGACTTAAATTGATTTTATTAAATGCTTGTGAATGAAACCAACATGATTTTTAATTGTTATGGTGTGTTAATTTCACAGAAACGCAAACAGTATGGTTTTTTGGGAGGGAAAGGGCAGAGCATATATAAAATTTATTTAAAAACGTTCTGTATTAAACATACCTGTACAAATTGTATATTAATTTGTGGTTAAATTGAAATAATTCTATTACATGTCAAATTTATCAAATAACGATACCTGTTGTTGTTTGAATGATTATTTTTGTTTCATCAAGACCTGGTAATACACAAACATGATGATAAAAATATAATGATTTAATATGATGGAAAATTAAGGCATACAGTACACAGTAGAAGACAGCAATAACTCAAGACTTTCTTCAGTTACAGAAACTTCTTCACATATTGAAGTTTTTTTTACAGTGTTCTTTTATTTGTTGAATCTATGACAAAAAGTTGAATATTTGTCATTTGGACAATCTGTGAACAAGTTCCTTTAAAGATGAATTCACTGATTTTCAACTTTAATGCAAACATAAAAATCATCAATTTACTTGTTAGTCAATGGTCAAATTGAAGATAAAGGTCAATTATTGCCTTGCTTAGAATTTCTCAAACAAAAGAATGGATAACTTCAAATTTATGTTGATTTTTTATATTAATTTTCAATTAAAATAAGGAATGTTATCCACTTATTGAAACCATTGAATATTAAATATACATTAGTTTATCAATATTGAATCCATGCAAGAGATAAGCCATTATTTAAGACTGACATAAACAAAAACTACAATATCAGCACACCATATTTTCCTTAAAAAAAGCATTTTACACAGAGTACAAGTAACAAACACACAGCATTGCATGAGTACTTACTTTGAGCCCGAAGCCAAACAGATCTGGCATACAATGAAAAACAGCAAGCCAATGTAAGCAGAATCAGCTTCTTCAGGCCTGCAAGATCAAGACATCTTTTATTGGTTACCACCCATATGAGCTGCATCAAGCAAAAATGGCTCTAATGCCATATGCAACCAGCGTAGATCCAGACCAGCTTACGCCTGCACGCAGCCTGGTCAGGGGCTATGCTGTTTTGTGACTTTATAGCAGACAGCTTAGCTCCTTATCAGACTGCGCAATTGTGCACGCTGGTTTGGAGTTGCGCTGGCTTATGGCATATAACCCATTTTCCCATGACGTGGGTAATATGTATAATATGGATTTAAGTGAAATATGTTGTGAATACATTCCAAAATTTGTGACAAGACACCAATACCCTAATAAAAGGTGTTAGGAAGCAAAAGGCATGTTGCCAATACTAAAGTTTGCCTCTACCAATTTATATTTCCTAGTGATTATACGTTTTCAACAGATGAAAGATGACAAATGGTCATAATTCGGAAAATATTCTTTCCATTGTGACCATCTTAATATAAAGGTTCATCAGCTGTAGTAGTTTAAGCAAAATTTGACCAGCTTTTTGAGAGGAAAAGTACACAAACTTCAGACAGACAGAGAAGTGCATATAGCTTTTTTCAATGTTCTTAACTCCTTAACAGAAAATAAGATACTATGTTTTATTTTGAATAAACAAACACACACCATGTTTGTGGCTTCAACTTGCAGGTGAGTCCATTTGAATTTATCAGTTAAAGTCTTACTAAGTCAATGTAAAAAAGGTTGGGTAATCTGGGTGAATATAAAATGTTTGAAAGCAGCAACAGTGTCAACATCCAAATGTTGTAGTAAGACCTAGACAAGACAGTAAAATTAAGTTAACCACAAAATAGCCAATGAAAAATATTAATGAGTGGAAGCAATCTGGTTTTGTGCTAGATGACAAGGAACATCAGCAATTTTTTTCCTTCTTTATAAAGTACCGGTAAACGGCACTTTCCCAATTACGAAAAAACTACAAATTTCCCAATTGCTGTCCAAAAAATTCCCAATTTATTAAGTGTTTTTTTTCAAATGCAACATTTAGTTAGTTTCCCTATGCAGCTCTATGGCTTAAACCTAGGTAAATATAATATTGACAGCTTGAATCACACTTAGTTATCAATTTTAAAGTATTTGGGAGCAAAAAATCAAATCAGGGCTTTCCTTAGACCTCAAATCTCAAGAGTCAATGACTCTTGGGACCATATTTTCAAGAGTCAAAATCAAATTTGTACGAGTCATAATTATAACGCAGGAAAGTCAATGATGTTTTCAATGTAAAACAAATTACTGAGTTATAATATATAAAAAGCAACAAATTTACAAATATCTAAACATTTATTTCTCAGGGGTCAAGCTAGACTCCAATTTTTGGGAGAAGTGACTTCTCTGACACTGATATAGGGAGAAGTGAGGAGTCTTTAGGGAGAAGAGGAGAGATTCGGACACAAGGGTTTGCGTGTAGGGCGTTACAACACACATATATGTGTATCACATTATTGCAGTATACCACTGTAGTACACATACTATTTCTTTTGTGTATCTTAATATTTCCAGCAGTTCTAATTAACCAAGTAATAATAGACACAACAGATAAATAACGATAATTTTACTAGCTCTATATTCAATCCATTTTGATGTAAATATATATGATATTATAAAGACTAAAGTATTTCAAAGATAATATGTTTATGCAGCAGTAGCCAACATAACACAAAATGTGAAATATGTATTATTCACATTCAATTATATTAATTTTAATTAAATTGACCATCAAGTAAAAAGAAAACAAACAATTCCACACACAACCAACAGACAAAAAAAATAAAAAATGGGGGGGGGAGTATTTATGTTGCATAAATTGAATTTTTAATATCTTTTTTATCTTTACAAAACATACTATATACCTTGCAATCATATTTCCAATTGAAACAACAATAACTCCTGTTGAAAACACAATCCTTTAATAATCAATTTTATTTGCAAGGTAATTATAATATTTTGTTTAGAAGAAAAAATTAATATTGAATTTTAATATTAATGTGTTTTTTTTTCTAAACAAAATATAATTACCAAGAACGTGCAAATATAATTCCAGTTGAAACAACAATAAAACCAGTTAAATACGCAAGTCTTTGACAATCACAACTGTGTTTACCGAAATGACATCAATTAAACCTATCCCAAAAAAACTGCACGCTGTTAACACCTGTCACTGCTTGCCGGTAGACATCAAAGTGTTTGATGTCGGGGCCAGTTAAAACTGTAAATTTGTAACACGCTCAGCACGTGGCATTTCAAGACAAAAGGCATTTGCCATGTGTGAAAATTGTCGGACTTTTTTTTACTGCACTAGATAATTCGGATTTGAGGAAATAAATTGTGTTTGCTGGAATTTAAATGGGAGCTTGCTTTACAGGTATTGTTGTGTTTACAGTCCGAGTTCTTGATACAGAAATTGAATGATCATGACCAAGATAATAAGTATTAAGAATCATCATTATTGGGGACATACGTTAATTGTTCGCAGAATTCGTCAGCATCAGCTCATTTTTTCCCGTCCGGGACCATTTTAAGGCATCTACAACTCGCGAAAAGCAAGTTTTCACGGTTTGAAAAAACGTTGATACGCGTGTCATCGAACCAGCAGTGTTTTAATTGGTCATTATTAGATTTCTCAATGAGCCAAACTCCGCCTACTGGGCGGACTTGTGCTTCAATGATTGGAAACGGGCGATAACGGTTAGTGTCTACCAAAAGAGATACTCCGCCCCAAGCCAATTATCGCTTAGTCTTAACAACTTTTGATCTCGTTGACGCAAGTCGGTATAATGCCCCGGGTCAAATGTGACGCATGACGTAATTTTCTCACGAGTCAAACAAGGGTCTTCTGTAATTTTCAAGCGTCAAAACCCGGGAGCTCGGGTCAAAGGAAAGCCCTGCAAATACACCAATTTCCCAATTTGAGGTTTTCACGACTCGATTTTTCCCAAGTTTGAGGTTTTCACGATTCAATTTTTCCCAATTGGACTGGTACGGGTACTTTTCCCAATTGGACAAAAATAAACGCTGAACATATACCGGTACCAAGCCAGTCAAGAATCCAAGATGTAATTCCAAGTTAGGTCAAGGTCAAAGTGAGGTTGGAGTGCTCTAACACAGTTATTGCTTTTGACCACTGCTAATCCATATATATAGTCCATTGGACTATATGTATGGATTAGAAATGGTCAAACGCAATACCAGCTGTGTTAGAGCAAGCTGTTCTTGTGTGTGCTAGACTGAATTGTAAAATTGGGTAAACCACAAAAAAGACAATTTAAATTATTATAAAAGTCCAAATCATGTCAAGGTCATATTGTGGTATGATGATACAGGTAGATATGGAATGGTCATAAGCAACACTGGTGTAAGTATCAATGAGTTTCACAAGAAGGTTTTTTTTTTTTCCGTTCAATATATTTTATTATCCTCGTAAAATTTACGATTTAAAATAGGTGTGTGTGGGTCAGGGGCATCCCACTCCACACTGTACATAAACCACAAGAAGGGTTTGTGACAGACCAAACCGTAAAGTCTACTTAACCTGTCGCGGATTAACAGAACAATCACTATAGGCCTCTTGCATCAAGACGCAGTGGGCAACCAGTGTTTTTTTTCACCATTTTGGGAATGGGTCCGCGTCCCTTTGGATTGGGAAAAATCGCTGCATTTTGACTAAAGTTGATCTGCTAACAAATGCTTCAAAATTGAGGATTCAAGTGTTTCCTATAGTATAATTTAATGTACCTAGGTTCAACTTATAGAGCTGGATTGGAGATGAACTGAATGTTGAAATAAAAAAAANAAAAAAAAAAAAAAAAAATGGGGAATTTTTAAGTCCCATTTGGGAAAAATATATAATTTTTGTCATTTGGAATGGGAGAATTTGAACGAAAAAAAACACTGGCAACAAAACACAAAAAGCCATGTTATTATATATATGTTAATTAATGTATTCATTAGTTGTTCTCAAATGCTTCGAGCTTTTAAGAGTACATAAGGCCAGCGACCTGGAGGGTCAATAGCTGGTAGATGGATAATTGCAAGTAATGAAGTCATTAAACAGTGAAAGATTGCTGAATCGTATACCCACCACAATTTCTTTTGCATTTACGGGCAAACATTTTTAAGCATGTTTGATTCCTGCCTCGTGAATTGCCGGGCTGTTCAATGGATTTGATGGAATGCTAAAAATAACAAAATATTAGTTTAAACAAGATTTAATTAATTGGTATAATATACTATACAGGTCGTGCACGTAATTCCGGCCACTTTTGGGGCTATTTTTGAAAAATCCTTTGTTTAAGGCAACTGGTTGAAACTAAACTTCACAAATATTATCCTGGGTCCAAAACTCACCTAACATGAACATTTTGATATAATTGGATCAGTGTATGTTACTTTTATAAACAAGAATTAATGACATATAAACTATCAATTTTTGTAGGTCAATTGTACTTAAAAAATCGGCCACTTTTTAGTTTATTCTACAGGTATAATTACAAGCAAATATCTTTAGACAAATGTCCTCATTTTAAGAGTATTAATCAAGGCTTACACAAACAAAATTTCTTTGACTTGAAACTTAAAATATTTGCGGCATTATTATACCAGTTACTCCCCCTATCTTTTTAATAAATATAAACAAGCAAATATGGCAATGGGGAACTGCAAATTCCTAAAAAAATATGTCTTTTTAATAGGTTTTATCAATTATTTCTAACATAGCTTAGAAAGTAGACACATTTTGTTTAAAAAGTTGACTTAAGTGTCAATTTTTAGTAAACACTTATATTTAATTTTACAACATGTAACCTATTAATATTGTAATCAAGGGAGGTCATTTATATATTACAAGTTTATATTTAGGTCCTGATTTTTATGTTTTGTATATATATTGTTATACAATAAATCGGAAAAACTTTCCACGCGTGACAAATATTTCCTGCTATGTTTGTGACAATTTAATACAAAAGTTTACAGTTAAATGCTTCTTTAATTTGCAAAATATTGAGAGAAGGGTTGTTTTTCAAGTTCATTTTTCTAAAAATAATCAAAAATGTATGTTTAGATTGTGAAAATGCTTTAACACAGGGTGGCCGAATTTTAAGTACAGGCTGTTATTACGTACACGACCAGTATAGGTGATACATATAACTTGATAAACTAACTGTGTTAAGAGACTGTCCAGCTTCCCAGCTTTCTGAATGGTTGAACAAAAGTTTCCGTTTACAATTTATTGTCGACTTCTATGCAAATATTGTTTATCAAAATCAACTTACAACATAACTTCTACAGTTTTAATTGTAACTTTTATATAACCAAAATAAATAAGTTACATTAAAGAGTTGTAAAAGTAATTAATTAAAATGAATTTGTAGGAAATTAAAATCCAATACCACCACCAAATGGTGCGTTATTAGAACTACATCCATTTAACATTAATTTAAGTGAGTGTTTTCGATACGTTTTAATTTAAACATGCGAGCTATAAATATATGTTTACCTGTTTAATTCATTAATCTAAGATATATTTTGCCTTGCGACTGGTTGAGCGATATCACTGAGGGAAAAAAAACGGGATCGAGTTGACACAATCAAGTAAGTACAATGAATGGTTAAAAAACACCGAGTTCTGCACTAGTGGTTACAAATCACTAATATGTTGTAACAAAATGATCGCATATTATAACTATAGGTGCTACTTACTTTGGACAAAAACTTTTTGGATATATGTTTAAGGTTATTGTTTTAAATAAATGTTAACCAAACTCCTAGTGCAATGTAAAATCCTGTTTAATAGTCAAATATCTGCGCGGAGGATAAATGCTCATAATGTTTCAAACGTGCATTTCTCGATTTAATAACATCGTCATGGGAACACATTGATAAATGTTTGTTTCCATGTATTTCATTCAGATTTTGGTATTTAAATGTATAAGTTGTTCTTTAAGACACCATTATCCGGATTAAGCATCGTGAGGCCGATAGGCAGTGCAACTTTTGGTGCCATGCCCCGGGTCCTTAGGCGGGCTAGTCCCTACTGGAACTCTAGTGCACAGTCGATTTTACTCGTTTAAATTAGCATACCAGTCCTAAGGCTGACAAACCATTAAATGTGGTAATGCCCTTGTAAAGGCATACACTATAAATTAAATACCATAAAGGCAATATAATTATTAGATTACGAATTAAAGAAAACAATCACCGTAAAATGTATTTTTACGGATTTAAATTTTTTCGTCACGGTCTCATGGTGCCCTTAAAGTCGCGGGGCCAATAGACAGTTGCTTACTCTGCCTAATGGGTAATCGGGCCGGGGCTGGTATAATGAAAATTGGACTTATTATTGAGCGTAGAAGTTCCGCTTTTTAAATCAATGACTTGTTATACCCAGACAACTCACTCCAGAGTTTTCTTAATATCCATATTAATGCAACAATTAGTTATATCAAGAGGATTAGGTTAAATACATTCGTCTAAACATATCATCTCCTGTACTTACATATAGTCTGTATGGTGTCAACAGTCAAGCACTGCAAGTCAGGTGTCTTAGTACACGAGTAAGTCGTCTGGGACTTGCACGTCAGTTTTCCGGGACTAAGAGACAGCTGTTAGACATTAAGAGCCAGCTGTCTGTCACTTAACATCAGTGTCAATTATATACGACGGAGAGACAGTTGTCTGGCACTGAAAGTGGGTGATGACACATGCAGTTGTTTGCCATTAATAGTCAGTTGTCTTACACTGAAAGCCAAAATGTCCTAAAAAATCAATATCTTTATGGTACATGTGCCTTGCAAAAACTAGGAAAGTATGACAATATTTAACATGATTCGTAAAAGGCAAAGAAGTATAATGTATTATTTTCTATCGACTTATCCATAATCACTCAAAACAGCATATTGCGGAGTTTTATTTTCATTTTCCAGTGAAAATGGCAATCAAAGACAAAATTATTTAAATCATTTACAATTAAGAAATCGTCAATCACAAAACGGATATTAAAACTTTCGTATGTTTTATTATGATAGACAAACAATTGCTATTATGAGTATAGTCTACTTGAGAAACTTCAGAAAAAGCTAACAGAAATATACATGTTAATATAAATGTTTACAGGAAACCGTACTTATTCTATGTTAGTGGTTGTATTTAATGTCAAGTGCATTTTCAATGATGCACCGGAAAAACTGGATGTCGATCTCTGTTCCGCAGACTGTGTTTATCACTCGCTTGTTTCTAGAGTGACACACTGTTCGTAATGTTCGATGAAGGCGAATATGGATAATTCGCATGTAAGTACTTTAGTGTTTATATAAACAAATGTTTATAAGCGTACACACATTAATGCATGATGCGATGACGCATACAACAGTTGTCTTCATTAATGGGATAACATGTTTAACACGTGAACTAAAATTCAAAGTGGACAACGCTTACTGTGTGCTAAGTTTAAAATTAAACATAGTATCTAATCTGGTAAGTCTGTTTCCTTAAATACGACTAGGGCATTGTTTTCGATTTAATGAAACGAAATTTCGTGAAAGCTTATTTACATTTTCTAAAACTGAATGGTACATTTCACTGTTATTTTCATGAAATATGAATTGTTATATTGTTCTCAGGTTCAACATAATAACGCTTATATATATATATATATCGTTTAGCAAAATGTACTAGGTTTCCATTTTATTTTAATCCAATGTGCTATCTAAATATATGCTTCAATACATTAAAAAGAGAACAGAACAGAATATCTTCAATCCGAATTTGTGCTTATGCGAGTCGGACATCGTGTTTTCCAGACCACCTTTCCAATCGGGAATCGTCTGTCAAGTTGATTGTGGCTTGTTGCTTGCCTCCCTCAAAAGTTGTACAATGACGAATGTCCATACTTTGGTTTTGTTCTATATATTTTCATTTTATATAATTACTTGAATATGGATGCGTGAAAACGACTTGTTATTCTCATAAAGCGTACACATGATCTTAAAATCATCAAGAGAGCTGGTTGTAATATAAATTGTTCTATCATACTTCATATCAAGAGGATTAAGTTCCTACTTCCTTTAACCAATTTAGAATTCACAAGGACAAACTTCAACTTCAAATCAAATGAAAAACTCAGTGAAATAAGTGAGGTCATAAAGTAACAATTGGAGTACAATTTAAACATTAAAAAAGGATGCATTATGTTAGTTACGAATACAATTATTTTATAACATTTTTGTTTGTACCGCCAATTAATTAACTAAGTTTTTATTGGATTGTTGGTGGGCTACTTAAAGCGTTTGGAGCCGTCCATTACAATATTTTTTTAATGTAACTTATTTATTTGAGAACTAAATATGAGCTACCATTCTCTTTTCAGATCATGAAACCCCTATTTCTGGCCAGTGTCCTGTGTTGTAAAGTTCTCATCGTGTATGGAGGTATTCATACTATACAATACATTTCTTATGATTCGTACTAACTAATACTACAATTATTGATCGTGGTACATTGTTAGTAAATGTACATTTAATACTTATTTATTATCGAATTGTGCGAATTTTCTGTTTGGAAACAATTGTATCGGGTTTTGATTTCAAAAAAGACATTTTTTAAAGTCTGTAGAAGTGTTTGCATCATCCGCGAAATGGACATACATGGCTTTTAAGCAGTATGTTTTCAATAATAATAATAATCATAATAATAATAATGTCTTTGGTCAAGATGTAGACTGTGGGGGATCGTATTCGTCCAACTACGGCGAAATCAGCAGCCCCAACTATCCAGACGAGTATCCTAACAATGCTAATTGTATATGGACCATAGAGGGTGCAGTTAACACCAGGCTTGAAATCGTCTTAATCGATACTGACCTCACGCCCGCCCTTGGTGAAATCTGCAATGACTATGTGGAAGTATGGGATGTTAATCCAGCAGTCTTTACTTTTCTTTTACGAGTGGTATCAGTCGTCTATCAAACATATTTTTTAATTAGTTCAAAGTCAATAGGCAGCTTACAATAAAAGTATAAAAAAAATGCGTTATGTAGCACATTACATGTGTGTCTAATGTTTTGATAAGCTTTTTAAATTAATTTAAAAATATGGTTGAAATTTAATTCGTAGGATGACTAAATATTAGGTGGTTTTATGTTGAGTATGTTGAATGCATGCTAATAACATTGCATTTTGGTAAAATATTCGAAATTTCACCTCATGTGTGAACTCGTTTTTAAAAACGTTGCTCAATAAAACTATATATCTGGCTAAGTTATAATAAGCTGATTTTGTTCATTAATACTCCCATTTGTGTTTCTTTCAGATATCTGAAAGTTCTAACATCTTGTTTACACGCTGCAAAACAATCCCCGAACGGATGATTACTTATGGCAGAACAGTAACGATACATTTTGTATCGAATTTTGTTTCGACGGGAAAGGGATTTAAACTGTATTGGAAAGGTAGCACTACATTTATGTTAGTTGTATAACATTGCCTTTAACAAACTAGCCTTACAACCTTTTTCGGATAAGCGTGTGTACTTTTTAAATGATCTTACTTATATGATTATGCTTTGTGATAAGCGTGTGTACTTTTTAAATTAAGTAACTTATATGATTATGCTTTGTGAATATTTCGTTCACACCAGCGTTTACAGCGCCGCTGTTGGAGCGTAATCCAATGTCGTGGAATGAAGCGTTTGCATCATGTATGAAGGACTTTGGATCACTGGAACCAGACAACGGTTTTGATGCTAAATATTCTGGTTCGATCTCATCTTTGATGATCGATCACAATATAACGGAGATATGGATGCGGGCGTTCTTCACACCATGGCTTTGGTTAAAAGGTGTGTTTTTGCATAATTATCACACACACAGAGAGAACAATATCTTTATTTTTGTCACGTTTCATGATAATAACAAACATATATAAGACAAGTATGCATGCTCAAATGTAACTGTATAAACTTAATATATCTTAAACAAAGCACACAGATTGCAATGTTAATTAATTGTATGCAATAACAGAATAGCATAAACGAACAATTAAATTTCGGAATCATTATCAGGAGTGAAATGCCTTAATTAAGGACCTTGAAGTGATGATACGACTGGTATTTTGCAAATGAAACTGGACTTTAACTTTGATCATGCGGTTTACTTAGTTTATTATTGTAACAATAAGCTAGTATTGGACACGAAACAGGACAATACACAAAGAACTGCAACACTTATTATAAACATGGTTAACGCTCGGGTTGCCGCCTTAGAACGGTCAATGCAAAGCACCGGTTTAAGGCGAGGTAGAAACCGCATCATTTATATATTGTATATTTGGATATTAAGTAAAACTACCGCCAGGAAGAAATGAAGTGGTATTATTAAGATTGAATGTTAATGCATTTTTTTTTCGTCAAATTACTTTGTTAAACCAAATAGTTGCACAGCAGACACTAAAATGTCTTGGTGGATCCATGATGTCTCTGATCTGATTGTTTTTCAGATTTCAAATATATGATTGTGTCTTAATTAACGTGATAAGTTTTTTTCACTTCAGGCTGTTTCAGAACAAACGTTAAATTTCAAGGATTTTACCTTAAAGACAACCAGGCAACGGTGTGTCAAGATGTTTGCTCAGAACATAACTACTTCGGGCTGCAGGTGAGGTTATTCACCTGTGCATTGTTTGCCAATGTGCTAACGTGTTTATATTAACGTAATATTCTTTTTGAAAACGAATAAATAATTCACAAATACTAGTTCATGTATTTATTATATACAAGTAATATTATGTTATAAATTGGTGATTTTACGTTAAAAGAAACACGTACAATCATTAGTGAGTTATTGAATATGCATTTCAAATGTTAATAGGTTTTCGCAATACTGCAATAAATTGATGATTTTTCATTTCAAATTTATCATGAACCAATAGTTCATCTTCAGAACGTAAGACTCTGTAAAGAAAGATAAGTAATTATGTGAAAATTATTAACATGATCATTAATGGGTTATCTTACATTAAAGGGTAGCATGTGTTATTGTTTGAATAATACAAATGGAGAATACACTGAAACAAAAGTTCACTGCGTGTCACACTGCCCCGGAAACATCCAGGAAGTATGCGGAGGGAACAACGCTTTGACTATTTACAAAAATGGTAAAGTTGAACATACTTATGAAAATACACAATGCATGTTTATGTAATCAGACTTGTGACATTTGATGTCAGACCTCTCGACAATATTGATAATGTGGTTACTAAATTTTTTAGATATATGTTTCGAGACATCTGACACTGGGAATGGAACCATCGCAAGAATCGTCAACGGTGACAAGTGCATTCATTGGAATGACGCACACTTATCCGAAAGTGACGATGGGATGTTTTGGGATGTAGACCGATGTATTGGTAGGTATATGATATAGTTTCAAACTTGAATATTTCATTCGTTATTATTATTATTTTTATTGTTATTATTAAACAAAACTAAAGTTTTCTTGTAATTGCGTTTGTTTTAGAAAAATCTTCTACAAATGGTTTATTTCCGTGTATTGCTCTGCAAAACGTGAATGACAGTGTAATCGGTATTCAGCTGGACTGCGATACAAAACTGACGGCTATATGTGAAAACATAGGTAACATACACGGTTTTTGTTCGTCCATATGTTTAACTTACGCTGTACAACAATTTTATTTTGATATCGTAGCCTATGCGGTTTTGTTTCAATTGTTAGAAGTATAGCAGTTATATGTTTTAGACAAAACGTCAAACAAACAGCTGATACTGTCCGAATCGCCACTTTCATGGACTAATGCAAGACAATACTGTTTAAATCTGAAATCCAACGCCTACTCCATGCTTGGTTCTAGGAGTAAGATGAATCATACAAGTATCAACAAAACCTCTCTTTATTGGACTGGATATTCAAGAGGTGTATCGACGAACAGTAAGAAATTTGAATCTATTTGAAAAGTAGATAAACTATCAATTTTTGAAGATATGTCATTCACTCAAAGCTATTTTTCCGTATTCGGTTACTAACATATGCATGCAAAAACATTTTTTTTTTTATAATTAGGGCCAAAACAAGAACCAACAAATTGTATCAAACTTCAAAGAAATGGTACCCAGGTGAATCATGTAGCGACCAAATGCACAGAACAGTTACCTTTCATTTGTGAAAAAGGTTCGTTAATGTGCATGTGTTTGAAACTAGGCCATTGTATTACAACAAATAACTTATTTCGATTTTCAATATTCGAGATTATGGTCATGAACAAAAATAATAGGAAAACGTGTGTAAATACAAACTTCCTTTTAAATGTTTCTTATTTCAGTCCCGGTAAACTGTGGCTCCAACTTCCTAAAAAACGAGAGCTATTTCAGCTATCCACCTGATGGAAGGAATTATTCAAATGACATGAATTGCGAATGGAAAATAGTTGGTTTCAAAGAAACGTATATTCATCTTGAAGTTTTCTATGAAATAGAAAGCTGTAATGATTGTAATTGCGACAGTCTTAAGGTAAGAACTTATTGGTAACCCGTTTTAACGAAATGTGTAAAAAATAATGTAAATGGCAAAGTAAGCAATAAATAATATATTAAGGCAATCGAGGAAATGACGTTTAACACCTACGTTAGTGGTTAAATATATAGTACATTTAGTGCAACATCGCATTCACACAAACCATCAAAATGGTGGTCATAGGTATCTACTTGGATGTACTGATTTGAATTAGTGGACAAGTACTTTCGTTATTAAAATTTGCACGAAATCGTAGGTTTTATGAATGTATGTTTATATTTATAACTCTTACCAATCCTTAAAGCCCGATTAACACTCAAAATCAACGACTATTTCGTTAACTATTTCTTAAAATAAAGTTACCCCATAACAAATCCTTGTTCCTTAGCATTTTGTATATTGTTAAATCTATGTTACCAGACCACATCTAGCGTTGCAATTTTGGCTATTGCTATAAGGAACACTGAATTCGTATCGGGTAACGTTATTTTACACAATATTTACGAAATATTCGTTAATTGTGAGTGTTAATGGGGCTTTAAAATTGAATCCAGGTTTATGAAGCTGCTGTAGAGAAGAGCTCACCTGTAATGACATTTTGTGGAGTTGGTAATAAAACTTTTGATTTGGACACAAGGGTCGTGACTCTAGTGTTTCGGTCAGACCGAACAGTACAAAACAAAGGCGTTTGGGTTAAATGGAAATTCGGTAAGAATGTTTTCCTTTACGTTTTCACAACTAATATTAAAACACTTTGTTAATGTTATCGTTGTCTTAATGTTCCTCCCGTGTGGGAAAATTAAATATATTTATGCCCGAAGTAACAGGTATTTGAACGGGACACATGAGATAAGTGCTATGCATTGACTTTTGAGTATACATGATAATATCTATAATTTATTTAACGCAAGCAAAATAGTGCACATGTGCCTTGATTTTTTAGTTCGAACTGCTTTCAAAGTCACAACAACGACACAGATAAATGCTTGGACGTCAACTGCAGACATATCAAGTAAACATATATTGTCGACAGTGAGCCATAAACAAGGAGGGGAAAGAGCAGTCAACAATAAAGGCACGAGCTCTGGTATTTTTCAAATATTTGCCATAATATAGTAGTTTTTTATATACACGTAAAACCCCAAGGAGTGCCCCGTGCGATTAATATGACCGGCCAGATAGCCACACTTAAGCAGCCATAGTCTGGCAGTTCTCATGCAGTTTCATATCGTCATATATGTTCACAAAAACTCGGAACCACGGTCCATGTAGACGTCACCAGACTGTCTCATTTGCAAATTGTTTAGTTTGTAAACCCTTAAATGTTCGCAGCTTTTTTCTTTTAATTATCTCTTTTAATTTATATTTGTGTGCATAGAAAAGTTCCATAATAAAGAGAATATATGGTTAGTCTAATGATTACAGACTTATAATATCAGTGCTTGTTTTTCAGTTGGTCTTGTCGTCGGTCTTGTCGTAGCGACGCTGGTAGTGGTCTCTTTGGTGATTGTTTGCATTATTGTAATGAGGTAATACAAATTAAAAAAATATGTCACTATCACATTGATGTTGTGTAACGAACTAATACATTTCGATTTTGCATATTTTAGCGTTTATATATTAATCACGGGTTTCATATTGAAACGTATAAATGCATTGATCACAGTTAAGAGCAAATTGTATTAAATAGATGCACGTAAGCGTTCCAGTAAAAAAATTACATTTTATTGTTAATACGTTTGTGTTTTTAGACGAAAACGCAATAAAAGAAACGAAGCAATCGGTAACAGTTTGGAAATGAATTCAGTGGAGGGGAGTACTGCACATCAACTTCAATCTAACAATCATGAGTATGCGATTGTCTCGAAAAAAATAATCAGAAATGCGGAAATGCCATGCCAGCAAACAAACGCCAGCATTCTCACAATGAAATCTTCAGCATTTGATGGAAGTTATAGAGAAAGATCTGAGAGAAACAGAGAGGCGGAGGAGTATTCAACAGTTTACACTGAAAATCGTTCAATGATCAATGCGACCGATACTAGAACCAATATCACGTTTTATTCTAGCAGTTTTGACAAAGGTTATGAGAATCATTTGACCGAAGACGGCACACTAGAAGACACTGACTACTCATACAATGTCTTGAATCAAGATATTAGCAATACGTCTACGCACAAGAGTGACAATGTTTACAACCACGTACAGGCTACTGCAAATGACGCATACGATTGCATCACGTGCGACTTGATCAAACCTGGTTCAAACGATACTTACTCACATGTACGGTGACCTTATCCATCATCATAACCTCCGTCTGGAGAAGAAAACATTGAACCTAATACGCTGATCGATGTTAACGCAACGAACAGAAACTCACATGGTCAAAATCAAGTATCGTCCAGTGAAACGCGTGTTAAAATGGGCGACACCGGTGGTGTTCTTAGACAGGACACTTTGAATCACGAGACTTCAAACAGCCTTTACTACAACTATTTTGAAGAAGAGTCGGTCAATGTCAATATATAGTCAGTTCTGTTTAGTAACTATATGTGTTCTTATCAGTGTATGCTTTCTTTAAGCTGATATGAAAAACACTTAACTTAAAACAGGTCTTTTGGTTTCACAGACAAAAATAAGACTTGCAGTCACGTTACACATATTGACAATGTCGCAGGAGTTACATGTCTTTAAATGTCAAAACTGAAGTCAGTTGTACTCGGAAGTCAGATTTATAAACAATACACTATATTGGAGTTCTTTTCTTTTTTTTTACTTATGTGTTATTCTTTTGCTATATGAATATGTGTTATTGATTTTTGCCCTTCTTACGCGTAATCAAATGTATGAGTTAATGCTCTAAATAATGTTGAGTATCCCTTGCCGTTCATATTTATTTTGCACTCTAAAAATAGAAGACTTATTATTTATTTAGTTTTTTTAGATTTAGTATTGTTATTGTGGTTATTTTGTTATAAAACAATTATGGTTATATCTACAATTAACTTTATTCATTTTATCTAATCAACATGTATGCAATGTTCTGATAATGTTGATATAATATTATGTCGAACTTTGTAAAATATTTATTTAAAATTACTAATATAACGTTGACCCAATTTGTACGCATTTCGTTTGATCATGTAATATATTAAGTATTTAAAGGAACTTGTTCACAGATTTTGGCATGTTATGAAGTTTGCCATTAAATGCTTTAAATTGATAAATGTAAACATCGGAAGTAAATAGCTCCAGTATAAACCTAGAAAAGAATTAAAGACAAAAAAAGTAAGCCACACCGGGGCTCGAACCACTGACCCTTGGAGTAAAAGTCTAGCAATCCTCGTAATGTCACAAAATATAACGATAACATCAGAACTCTCCAAATTATTCAATCGTTTAGCGTTTGTAACGCTTTATGATGTTCAGGTTTAAAAATCGTCAAACGATGCATATAATGGATATTTTAGAGCTTGGTAAACATTCACTATAACTGTTTCCTCGCAAATATCATAACGAAAATGTGCAGATCGGAAACAATGTTTTACAATTTTGTCAATTTACCAAAACGTGAACAAGTCCCTTTAAGGAATGAAGATATTTGATTTTATCCCACTTTTACAGCGATTTCGGTTGATTATAGCCCCGTTGATTAAATTTCTGCTATAATACACGGCACGAAATGACGTCATATATTCGACAAAATGACGTCATAAATCAAGCGAAAATAACAAGTTAAACTTATTTTGTTTAAATAAAAAGGTTTACTGAATAAAAAGTGGGATAAATAGAATAATATGTAAGTGTTGATTATAGATCAGGGTTATCATGCTCGGCACGAAAACGAAAAAGCACTGGCCAAGGCTCGTGCTTTTTGTTTCCTAAGCATCGCATGATAAACCTGATCTATAATCAACACTAACCTATTATTCTCTATATCATCTTCAATCACACAAAAAACCCTGTTACTAACACTTCCCTACGTTCTCATCATGCTCGATAAATCAATTGACATAATAAGTATAGTCTTCTTCGGATCGTATGCGTATAACGCACACACAATTCAGTTCTTGTTAATGTGTAGAACCGCAGAAAACACAGATCAAGGTCACTTTATAATTTGTCCAGTAACACTAACTCTTTTGAAAACACGACTGTTGTACATTGCTCAACTATGAAGCGCTGTAATGATAATAACCTTGCTTTTATAGAATAAATGCACGAATTATAAATGTGATAATATAGTGTCACGTATCACCAAAATTCGCGGTATTGCTGCCGGATCGGCGAATACAAAAACATTTCTTAAGAACATTTGTTAACATTAGGCAAAAAATAAGATTAAAATAAAAAGTATCAATTACATAAATGTCGGATTTGTTCATGACACCTATTACCCATAATGTTATGTATGTATTTCGTTTAAATAATTGTCACCCGTGGTAAATAGTGTATTCATGTTTGAAACTAATCGAGCAAATCAAAGTAACAATTTAAGCATATAGACGCACTTGAGAAACATTTGAAAAGGCGAGAAGAAATAATCTTGCAAATATAAAGGTTTACAGGAAATGGGGCGCATTTATTCTTGCTTGTTGAAACTGAATTTCAAGAGAACTGTAGAAGACCCACCGGAAAAATAGCGAGCTGGGATCTCCGTCCCGCGTACTGTAAATTTTAATCCAAAATGACCGATGTTACCGGTAGTTCTGTTCGATAAAGGAGAAAATGGATATTTCCACTGTAAGTACTTGATAGTTTATAAAACAGTATATTAATAAGCACACATCACTTTACGCATGATGAGTAGAAAACAAAATCTATTATTTTTTTGTATCAATTTGATTATAAGTTGTTTACATGCACGATTTGCTATGTGAACAAGAGGTCTGTTATTTTTTACTATGAGCTTATTTTAAAACTACACTTAGCATCTGATCTGGTAAGGTGGTTTCCCTTTACAGCTTCACTGTGAAAACGCGGTTGTGAAAGGTGTAGCAAGTGGTATTGCTTTGATCGTGATATGTAAAACCGTAAAAGCTTTTAACGTACATTAAATGAAATCAAACATCATCTTAAATCATGAGTGAATCGCTTCGAGTATTTTCATTTACATCTTCAAGTTTGCGACTAGGACGTTATTTTTGGTTAAATGACGCGAGATTTTATTTTAAATTGATATAATTTGAATATACGTCTACAACCTTAAAACACGATATAAATGCGTATAAACTTCTTAATAAACCTACAAACGGAAGTGGTAATTGGGACTCCGCAACCTATGAATGCTATTTTGCACTGTGCAAATAACCAGAACTATGTTGAAACACATAATTTCAACATATTCTTGGCCAATTTAAAAAGAAATCAGATGCTGACACCTCAAATAGGGAGGGGGGATAATGATCAATTTCAAAATTTCAATGCACCCATTTGGGAGTTGATTAACACTATCAATACAAGAACTTTGACACCAAAAGTAAATATGTATCTTGAAAATAACCCCTGACCCCTTGAAAATGAAACAAAGGATCACAAAAAGTGGCATTTTCTGCACATTCCGCCTATTTATATTTATATTTATTTATATTTATAAGATATTCTTACTGTTTGCCTATATACTGTTCAATAAATGCTTTCATAATCATTGAGGAATTATTTAACATTAATGAAACAAGAATTTTAAACCTAAAAGTAACTCTGTAAATTGAAAATACCTCCCACCAACCCATTGCAAAGGAAAAAAAAACAACAGACAAGTACCATTTTTGCACATGTTTGCACATTTTACCCGTATGCATAAGCTATTCTTACTGTTTGCCTATACCCATGGTATGCTTTCATCATTCTTACAGTCTTCTAAAACTAAAATTCTGATTAGGAAAACTGTGGAAAAAAATTGTATTTAAGATACAAAACAATAAACTATGTTTTATTCAGTCATGATGAGATGGAAAGAACCTGAAAATGTCTTTAGTAGCAAATTAACATTTATCTTAGCCTGTCAAGACTTTCTTGGAATTCTTCATATTGCAGTGTGGTTCGGTCACTCTTCTTGCCTAGGTATGCCATGCGAGCATCTCCTAATTCATGTGCTGTTTTCCTCCTCCTCTACCCACTGGGCAGTGTCAACTGGATTTTGAAGATTGGATCAACTTTAGGCAGAAGTGTGCTTCTTTCTCTGGTAAACTGGACCTCAAGGTTTATTCTCTGCAGCTTTGTAATTTTGGTCAGATTTCCGTTTGCAAGAAACTTCTCAAATTCTCCACTTTCAGTGAAGGGGCCAACTTTACAGTTCAGTATGTCCATCAGGTCTAGTCTCTTCGTCTCCCTTCTTTCACCCATCTCCTGTTTCTGCTATGCCCACCTCTGGAATTTGGCCTTCATGAGTTAACTACAGTTGAGTTCAACCTCTCTTTTTGCTTGGGCTGCTGCCTTGAAACCTATGAAGTATGGGACCGGTCCATCTCTAAGCTCCTTGCTCTTTTGTAAAACGATTGACCTACTGACTGCGCTCAATGTGCCTAGCAGTCTGTAGTCCACCTTGCCACATTGTCTCTCCACCCCAATGCTTTTGTACTGGGGTATCAATGTTACAAGTCTGTTCACTGACAGGGTACTCCATCGGAAAGGTTTCCTCATCAATCCCATAGTCCCTTTTCTCAATGAAGAGAAGGAATTCCTTGTAGAGGTTCCAGGGTTTGTGATCGTACTCGGGAGCCACACATTTACGGCAAATGTCCAGTGCTTGTCCATCAACACTTGCATTCTTGATGTCTACATCCAGTTCCACCATGAAACATGGTAGCAAGGCTCCATCTTCATATCAGCCACACCAACAGCATCACTTTATTTATAACACTTCTGAAGCCAAGTGTAGTGTGCGTTTCACAAAAGATATTCCCTGCTGATGTTTCCAAGTTGTACATCTCTGCCAGCTTTGAAAACTCTTTGTTAATAATAATAATATCCTTGTGGTGTTTATTATCATTATAGATACTAACTTCCAATACAAAATATCTCACAAAAACCCAATGCATCATCCCTCAAGTGGGTGTAATAATTTTCTTCTTTTCAAATTCTTTTTAAATTTGTATGCCATTTATACCCCCTCCCTACCTCAAAACCATGGATTTCATAGCGGATTATAACAGCTGGTAACTGCCATGCAGGACCTCCTTCAGAAACAAGACGAAGGTTGTGTGCTCGATATTGAACATCTCACCGGCCTTAGACATACACAACTGACCACAAGTTTAAATAGTAGTGTATGCAATTAGTTAGGTAACTTTTTCACAAACCGTCGCATAGCCCTTCATTAAGATCTTCCGTCACTCGATGGAAGAGCAAATGCACGGAAAGTCAGATGAAATGCGAGGAAGCGCTGAGTCATGTTTATCAAACAAAGATCATCCCACTTATATCCGCTTGATGGACATATTCTGCAACAAGTGCCAGAAAATCCTTATCAATATCCAATATATAAAAATATTTGTAAGCTTTTCTTTTATCTATCCGAGCACATGTTTTCAATAGTTTTGTTTTTAGTTTCCGAAACAAAGTTCTACACAATTCCACCGTTTTATTACAATTAACAATTCTAAAACGCAGTACTAATTTTGCATATTAATATATCTGTGATGTTTCAGCCACTTGAAAAAGTCATCAACAATTCCTTACATTGTTTTTTTATTTATTAGCGAACTGACCTGTTTTGATGCATACTGTACCGCCTGTTTTGTTGTTATAATAGTTTATAAATCGGTTAATAATTAAAATATTAGTGTTACGTAAAATCCTGATTAAAAAAGGTAATGACTTGTATAAAACAAATGCAGCGATTATAAATATAGAGAAAGATAGCATGTTATAATAACAATTATATATGAATGATATCAAAATATAGGGAAATGTAAATAAACAGATGCGACTTTTGCTTTGCACGATTTTCTCAAGGCCCCTATAAAAATCACTTACAATTTAAGTTGTTGGATAGTACCTTCAAAATCAGCCTTACCTATTTAATCGCATGTGCTCAAACTCGAGCAATTGTGTTACAAGCGTAATAATTAGATGTAATTATGTCTCTGTGTTCAAATTTGTGAACTACGTTATATTGTTTAATTGTTATACTACAATTCATTTTGTCACATTTAATGCCATCGTACTTAATGACATGCATGTGAAGGATACGTTTTGAATGACTGTTTCTGAGATAAACGACAATACACATAGCTTAGACTTATATCAACATCATTACATGATTGTTTATAACACATGTATTCGCAAATAATGTATTCATGCTGGTAATGTGCGTGTCATAATGGAATACTTACTTAGAGATTCTTATCTTCTTATGGTATCATTTGCTTAAATTTTTAGACATCTGGAATTACAACATTGTTTCTTTTTCCAGCATTATACAGTTTATTGGAAATATTTATATCATTTCAAACAGATTGTGAATAACATTGTAAATTTATTAAGTGTGAACATGTCAATAAATGTTGATGTTTCATTCAGCTTAATATAACAAATATCAGTAATATGTGAGAGGACGTCATATTTTAATAATACATGTGTGTATTATACATTAAATTACAAATTCAATAACTCTATAGTATGCGAAACAACTATCAACCATTAACACTTACGTTCATTCATGTCTTGTGTTAGAAAGTAAACAAATTGTGGTTCCCTGCAAATAACCCTTCAATTTATGCACATTATGAGGGCGTCTTTGATGCTAAAATATGGTGTCCTTTAAATTCAAACTCTTTTCTTTAAATATTGTTTTATGGAGATTATATGCGTATGAGTATTGTTATTATAATGTTATGTAAAACACAAACACATTTTGTCAGTCGAAAAAATCGCAATAATGTTTTCTCCCCTATAGCTGGATGTCGACAAAGCAGCTAGATTTCAAAATTGGTCAAAAATTTCATGTGTCTAGTAAGTGCATTAGGTAGGAGTGCTGGACCACCCGCCTGGTCCTCACATTGTACACTCTAGGACTCAGAATGACCTCATACTTCAAAATACACAAGCCTAAGTTTATACGACAGTTGAGTTTGCTTACGAAAGGTCATGTAAGTGTTAAAATATTCATTTCATATAATTGATTGTATACGGATGCGTTGTTAGTCCAGAAAAAATATAGTTTTATGTCATTAGAAAATGATATTGTACTGTATGTTACCTCATACAAATGTGTCCTTTATCTATATGACCGGTTAAGGTCCTTAATTGTTTTTTCCTTTTTATAACATTTTTGTTGAAATCGTTCATAATACACTGTTAGTAACACACAATGAAAATGTTCGGTACAATATACGCAATAAGAATCCCAACTTCGGATGCTAGTGACCTTCGGCTCCGTTCATTTACAATTTAGGACTGCCTGGCTGGTAAATATTTTAGCATAGGGCCCTCAGTGGGGTTACCTTTTTCTTACGTAAAATATATGCGCTACGTACGCATTAAAGCACAGGTTCGACTTGAAAGTAAACTCGAGTATTTGAATGTTTTAGGCAATTGAATTGAGAGCAAAGATTAATCACAAGCACTGTTAGTGAGGTACTTAAATTTAGAAATTATACCGTGTCGCTAAAATTCACAGAATGTTATATAGAGAATAAAATGTTAGTGTTGATTATAGATCAGGTTTATCATGCGAGGCTTAGAAAACAAAAAGCACGAGCCTTGTCGAGTGTTTTTTTCGTATTCGTGCCGAGCATGATAAACCTGATATATAATTAAAACTAACCTTTTATTCTATTTATCCCACTTTTTTATTCAGTAAACCTTTTTATTTAAACAAAGTTAGTTTAACTGGATAATTTTGCTGGATTAATGACGTTATTTTGTCGAAAAAATGACATTATTTTGTGCCATGTATTATTGCAGAAATTTAATCAACGGGGCTTTAATCAACAGAATTCGCTGTAAAAGTGGGATAAACCAATAAAATATCGTTTGTCGCTGAAAAAAATATTTGAAAAGTTTATATGGTTACCTCTATGTTGAACTATTGAATGCAGCTTTAACATTTAATTTTTCTACAATTTGGCAAAAGCTTTAAGCGACACTTGAATCTGATTTAAAAGAGGAATGAATGGTGGTATTCATCAGTGATTTTGATTGAATATTCGTTCTGGTTATTTTATTTGATATACATTGTAACACCGTTATTTCGAAGTCATCGGGACCGTTAATGAACTTCGGATTAACGATAATTCGAAATAAACATTTGACAGAAGACTTCTTTGATTCTGCAAAAATTAAACGTTGTGGAATTCGCATGGTTTGGTTACACGCTACAATTTATAAACGTTTTTACTTAAAAACGTTAACTAGTGAGATAGCAATAGATTTCTACTTGTAACAAACGGAGGAATAAA
>VMBQ01004109.1:45594-79342 GCA_007657795.1 Dreissena rostriformis | reverse complement strand
TCTTTAAAGGGGCCGTCCAACAGATTGGTAAATTGACAAAATTAAAAAAAGTTGTTTCATATTCGCAAATTTTCGCGTTTGTTATGATATTTTTGAGGAAATAGTAATACTGACCATTTACAATGCTCTTAAATATCCATTATATGCATCTTTTGACGATTTGAAAACCTCAAAATCATAAAGCGTCGTTCGACGCGAAACGATTGAATAATTTGGAAAGTTCTGTTATTGTCGCTATATTTTGTAAAACTACGAGGATTGCTTATATATGGTATAAAATACGGCTATCGTACATACTTGTCAGGATGGCCGAGCGGTCTAATTGGTTTTTACTCCAGGACCCCGATGGTCACTGGTTCGAGCCCTGATGAGGTTTACTTTTTTTTCCCTTTTTAAATTGTATTCTTGTTTTTTAACTGCAGATTTTTAGGTCAAATGTTTGAATTTATCAATATAGAGCATTTAATGACATGCTTCAATACATGCCAAAATCTAGTGGACAGTCCCTTTAATCCACAGATTTCTCCATTTAAACTTTAACTCGAGCTGCTGTGAATGTATTGCAGCCATCTTGATTTTTACGTTGCTCGGTTACATTCAGCTAAGCTGCAGGCTACATAGCGTTATTCTATTGTTTTTAAAGTATTAATTTAAAGCAAATCGTACCCGATTGGAAATGGTAGGAAACGTTCGTTTGAGGTTTTTATATTGCTTAACGATATTGTTATTGTTTACATTGTATTGTGTTATTTAATCTTACCAAGAACTTGTATTTGTTGACATGACTTAAACATTCGAGCACCTGTTCCGGTGCATTTTTTATTGTACTCGGCACAATATTTATTGCGCCGGGCGCAATGTGCGTTGTGCCAACCACACTTTGTCGTTTGGTTTGGCGCATGGCGCACTGCGCCGTGTGCTCGGCACAGGGCGCAGTGTGCCATTCAAAGTACTATATAAGGCTAGGATATTCTCAGTAAAAAAAAGTAACATCCATAATTAACATCTTCCACGCAACTGTTTCTCAATATTTTAAAGTAAGATAAACATTGTTGAAATAAAAATACATGTAACCTTTAGAAGAACAGTAAAAACAGATGTATTAGATTATATATTTATTGAAAGACTGGTATTATACCATTAGTAACATTTCTTGCTGGAAAATAAAGACTGTTTGAACGTAATTCGCGTTGGTTTTGGTAAACTCGTAATCTTGCCTGATCACGCGGGATCAGGACCCTAACAATATTAGTCAAATTAGGCTAAACATAACCTTTAGCTTGGAGAAGTCCTGCACATTCGTTCTTTCAATAACTCGTGGAAACAGGAGCATTTCCAGAAAATCTAGAAGCCCATCACACATTTAAGTGACCATGGATGTGTGGGCCCCTGCAAATGTATATATCCTTCTCTGGACATTTAAATATGCACATTTGTATTGTCAGTCTTGAACAGTTTGATACTAGTTTTATGTCACAGCTTTTAGGGTTTGTAATTGATAAAGCCAGGTAGAACATCCATTATATTGTTTTGATTTCACTTTGAAAATGTATTGCACAAACAATCTTGCAAAGTAAACACATATTCACAAACTATAAGTTTGACATCACTAGAAATGACTGAATAAAAGACAATAAATCAAACCAGTAATTAAAGCTTCAGATAACGAGTTAGGTGTGAAGTGTGGACACTTGCATTACCATAAAAATGCATTCTTAAAATCAGAATGATTATAAAGCATAATCTAAAAGGTTAATTAGAGTAATTGTTATTTCAAAGTATTGTGCTGACGACTTTGCAGTTACCAGGTTCAACTGAGCAGCGCATTGAGAAAACCAGGCTTAATGCATGTACGTAAAGTGTCGTCCCACCACCTGATCAGCCTGTGCAGTCGGCACACGCTAATCAGGGCAACATTTTCAGCTTTTTTGGTATTTTTTGTTTAAAAGGAAGTTTCTTCTTAGCGAAATCCAGTTTAGGCAGAAAGTGTTGACCCTGATAAGCCTGTGCGGACTGCACAGGCTAATCTGAAACGACACTTTACGCACATGCATTAAGACCTGTTTTGCTGCATACTTCACTCACCTTAACGAAGGCAAGGTGAAGTCCCATTTCAGAAGGCAGTAGAAAAACCGCAGATATTGATTGCAATTCCGGATAAACTCATGCATTTGAAGCAAACTGAAATACAGACATTTTATTTGGCTTGCACAATGTTCATAGTCAACATCACATGTGGTTGGTATTGACATATGTCAACATGTATACGCGCAGAAAACAAGAATACAAAAGAAATTATTTGGACACACGAAAAAAATAATAGTATAAGTGTACGTGTTTGTTCTACTCCAGAAATATTTCCTTGCTAATACATTATTATGTTATACATAAGGGATAGTCTAATGAACTATGATGACAAGACATATCTAGTCACGACCAACAACAAAGACCAATTATCTTAATATATCAAATAATCTAAAAACTTCTTTTGAGTCTTTTTTCATATTTAAACGTGTCAATTTGTGTTTATTACTTGACCACTGGTTTACAGTGCAGTATAGTATATGTCTACATAATTTGGAAAAATTCCACTAATTTGTGGATGTCAAATTTTAGACACCTCAACATGATTTGTCATCTCCCAAGATACTAGGTTACTCTGAATCGTTTATACCTCAATTCGAAATTTCTAATTGTCTGAATAGCTGAATGTTCACCAATCAAATCATCTTGGAATTCTGTTGTCGTGGTAACCGGTAGGAACTTGTCGAGCAGACGGGTGTGCAGTTGAATCAAGCACATCAGGGCATTCAGGATCACAATCAAGAAAACCAGAGTGAACACCGCAGCTAAGAGGCAATCTTAAACCGATCAATAAACATAATTGATAAAAGTTTACAATTTAAAGTTTTTAAACCAATAAGTTCAACTATTGATGGTGATAAAGCAGTAAAGTCTGATAGCACAACTAATGAAGGTAGTTACAGCAGAACCATAAAGTACAACTATTTACAGCATTTCTGTTGTTGAACCATTAGTTCAACTATACTTAAAAGTCGTGCAACATGTTATCCAAATTAATTTCTTAAATAGTTACTGATTTTTATAATTATTCATAGCCCTGTTTTAACTTTTTACCAATAAATGTTTATGTTAAAACTTTAGTTATTTCAAGAGCGGAGCAGTTAAACACATTTGTTAGTAAATGTATGTGCACAACAATTTGACTGATTAAAACAACTAACAGTGCAACGGTAAGTACAACTTCTTGATACATGTCGTCATGCGTCAATCTTAACCGTATACATTTCATGTAACAGAACTAAGAAAGTGTGTACATTCAGCTTTACAAGGCAGAACAAATTTACCCCCAGCATTTCACGAATGAAAATCACACAAATATTGTTTCTAATCACAAGCATCCACAGGGATACAGAAAATGAAGAAGAAAAACATACGAGTCAAAATATATATCGACACCCCTTCCTATTTCTCCTATTTCAGTTCAACTGATACCCTGTGAACTCTTCTGCAAAAATAAGTTAGGCGTGTAGGGTGCAGGTACAGATATACAAAAGTTAGCAGAATCATAAGGAAGAAATGATATACATGCTGCATTTTGTATTTTAATCAAATACCAACATTTGGTTCCCTTGCTAGTTTTGTGGAAAGTAATTTGAAACGTATGGAGAGCTTACCTTGTGATAAAATCAGGCAGCCCAGGTTACATAATAACCACAGACAGCCTGTCATCACGGGATAGCGCCACCTTAAAATCAATAACACATTTGAACTAAGGTCTTGGAAAATAGGGCTTAATGCATGTGCGTTAAGTATCGCCCCAGATTAGCCTGTGCAGTCTGCACAGGCTAAACAGGGACGATACTTTCCGCTTTTGTGGTATTTTTTGTTTTAAAGGAATTCTATTCTAAATGAAAATCCAGTGTGGGCGAAAAGTGTCGTCCCTGATTAGCCTGTGTGCACTGCACAGGCTAATCTGGGATGACACTTTACGCACATGCATTAAGCCGCGGTTTTCCCAGAGCATTTCTCAGTTGAACCTCATATACAGTCAACGTAATAATACGAGGGATACAGCATATCATCGAAAGAAAGTGCATTTAAATTTAAAAACATAACGTCCGAGAATTATGTGTTCTAAGTAACAAGAACAATCATTATATGCACGTTGTACCTTCTCAAGTCGTCCCACAGGTGGAGCAGGAATGCGAAGGGTTCTGTCATAGCATTAAACCTCTTCACCTCCTCTACAAACTGGGAAATGTCCACCTGCGCCGTTGGGAGGGTCATCCCGTGTTTATAGCTACCAGCTGTGATATACAAGTCTGCAAACGTTAAAATATTAGGATTTATCATTGATCTTATACCTTTACCGAAGACAATTTCTGATATGTGTCCAGAATAGAATATGAGATATGTGGAAATTTAATGAAGAGGACCAATAAATTGTATGGAATATGGATAAATTTGGATTATTTTTGTTAAAGAAAGATTTTGAAATGCAATAAGATCTGTTTTTCCTCATTTTGGTTGCGTTTGTATTTATTTCCAAGCGAAGTAATGTTAGTTAAATAAAATACTCGGAGCGCTTGCGTGTGACGTCATCACGAGAGCCGCGTTCTTAATGTAAACAAAATGATCAATATCAGGAGGCGCTAGGTATTAGAGAATCGTAATTGCTTGTTGAGTTTAGTTTTACAACTTCTCTTTTTTATTGATTGAGGTCGACAACATCTTGAAGAATAACACTGTCCTCATTTCTTTTTCGAAACAATGAAGCAGAAAAGAGTTTGAACCAAACTTCATTTTTGTTTTGAAGTGCATGAAATATTGTAGCGGATACCTAAGAGATTAACTCTCATAAATAAAATGGTATTTTTTTCAGAAATCGATCTCGAGTATTCATAAAAGACCGGTTAATTCAAGTAGTGCCATCAGTTCTGTGAATGAAGTCATTACATCGTTATATAATCCTCACATTTGAATTATAATATCAATTGTGAAATGTTAAGTCATCTGATTGCATGATTGTGGTGTTACACCCGACATCCTAATAGCATAGGCCTTAAAGGCGGCCTACAGATTCCTTTATCGACCAACGACGTCTTCTTCCCGATGAAAATAGCGTGCGCGTAGGCGAGAGACGTCGGGCGGTGCGGCGTGGGCGTTATGTTATAATCAAACAGCACGTTGTTCACGAAGATTTTGATGCCCGTATCGGAATTCCACGACACCACGACATCGTTGAACCAGTCGGCCGGAAGTGCATCTCGCCCGATGCTCGCGTACCAGGACATGTTGGATGTGATCACCACAAACTGGAACTTCCCATAGCGGTACAAGATCGCGATGCCGACGCCTTTGGGCGTCTGTCCGCCGTTTGTGATCTCCTCGATCTTGTGAAAATGCATGGTTATCTGGATTGTCAGCCCGAGGGTGGTGCACGCCGCCGGTTTGAGCAGACAGCTGTCCGGAAGTGCGTTGATTAGTATGTACGAACCGGAAGTGTTCAAGTGGACGCCAACGTTATGAATGGGCCGCGTGCGTGCACAGTAAGGTTGTAGTCGACGCTGAAAACGATGGTATTATTGATGTTTACGAGGCTCCAACTGAAGCTCGGTATTTGCGCTGGCGTCGGCGGTGTTTTTGTTATCGGCGGTGTTTGTGTTGTTGTTGTTAATTGAGGCGTTGATTTTGACGATATAGGTGTTGTTGATTAGTGGATTCTTGGTGGCATAGATGGTCGCGTTGGTTTTGTTGTTGTTGATGTCTTCGTGGAAGGTAGAGACTCTGCAAAGTAAAAACAAAATTACAACCAGTACATGAAGAAAAAAGCCTCGAGGTGTATCATTTTTAAGGGACTTGTTCACAGTTTGGCAATATGCAAATTTAACAAGTTGTCATAGATTAAAAAACAAATCTTAGAAAAATACTGCACCTAATTAACTACGTCGCGCTCTCGGGACTTAATGCATGTGCGTAAAGTGTCGTCCCTTGTAAGCCTGTGTGGACTGCACAGGCTATTCCAGGACGAAACTTTACGAACATGCACTAAGCCCCGTTTTCCCAGAGCGGGATTGAAATGTGCAATTGTGGCTCCGCCCATATCGCTTTGGTGTAAAGTTCTGGCGATGTGTGTTTGGTAGTCGCAATGCGAAAATCATCAGATTGAAGTTTGAACCCTAAAACGACGCTACCCAATATTCAGCGACATCCTAACTACATTATCTGGACTTTCAACTGTTCGTCTAAGGATCGTGACTTTTATCGTCTACTGTTTGCTTTTGGTTTCAAATGACAATATCAAGCATGGATATTTATAGCAGCCAATGTTGCTGTGGTCAAGCGACTACTTACTATTCAGAGCCCACTCCTCGCCCCGGAAGAGCCTGTTTAAGAAGACCATGGTTTCTTTGAAGCACTCTTCTCTCAAGACCCGGTCCGTAGAGATGTATGGGAAAAACGTCTAAAGAATACTATGTGCTATGCAGCTGTAGTTTAATGACCCGAGTCAATGTCGAATCGATACTTCCGGCTGTGTTGTGTTCTCATAAGAATCAGCTCGTACCGCTGTTTCAACTTCGCGTATAAAGTTCTTAATAATGTTCTTTATGTCATCATTTTGTAGGATACTCGGCAACTGTTTCAGTGCCCACGGAAGAACCCTTGTACTGAACCAGTAGGGCGGCTCGTCCATTTCCAGAATGCCCAGCGCCGCCATTGATGTATCTTTGAGCGTGTTTACCAGCTCGGAACTGTTGGCATATTTTGTGGCTCTTGTGTTCCTTACTATGGTAAAATTATCCAGTGATTTTAACAAATTTCCGACAAGGTAGTCCTGGTCTTTGTTAGTATCATTTGATTGTTGAATCCAAGTTTTGTTCGCGGGATGGTTCTCTACTTTGTTGACGAACGTCCGCCAGGCATTCAGGAGCTCCTCGTCACTGATGACGTCAGGAAGTTGGCTGAACGCCCACGGGAGCACGTAAGACGTGAACAATACTGGCGGGTGATCTATAATCAGCAGCAGGTACGCGGCTAAAGCCGTCTCTTTGAATATTTGCATCCCGCTTGGATGACGAACAATTAGATCCATTGCGATAATAAACAAATCTCTTTCACCAAAATTGTTGAGAATTCTGACAATCGCGTCAGGTGTTAGCTCTTGTACCTTCGTTACCCGGACATTTCATTACAAAATTGTAACAACATCAAGAATCGGTAAACATATTGGTCCGACGTTCATTTTGCCACACACAAATCATGACGGGATACATAGTTAGTAAAGTGATATCACTCAAAGAAAAGCAAACGTTTTTTTTTCAGTTCAATTTAACTTTTCGTGGTTAAGAGATATGTAACTATAAATGCAATCCAACTTACCGGTAATTCATTTTCAGAAACACAGTCATTTGATACAACACAATTATGATTTCTTGAAGTATTTGCTATCATTTATTCGCCAGTGACAAATTGATATGATGAGGATTGAGTGAGATTAAAGCTGTGTGTGATTTAACCTGTCTTGTTGACTCGTTGAAGGGCATGAAGGAGACCAACCTCCGCGCATAGATTTGACTGGTTCCGAGCATAGCCCGATATTAAATCCCTGCCGTTATAACCAACCACGTGATGATGATAGCCGCGCCACGTAGGCACTAATTTTCCTGTTGTTATGTTTTACTCTATCATTTAATTCAGGTAATTTATTTCTTTATTATGAACCTTAACTTCACTATTTTCAAAATATAAAAGAAAATGAAACTACTATAATACTTAAACAAACAAATACAATCATGTCATATCTGAAGAATCTTCTTGTGATGGCAGTTGTTATCGTCAGTAGCCGTGGGGAGACGTCGCCGCTAATAGTATGCAGTCAACTCGTGTGAAAACTAACTATCCAGACGCAAATATGATGTCCGCACGTCTCACCAAGGCAACCCGGGTTCAATCTCCGTTCCCGGAAGCATGTGAGTTTGGTTGGAGCTCACCATACCGGACAGATGGGATTTCCTTCGGTCACTTCTGTGTTTAAGCCTGTGGGCAAATGAACACGATTTAAAGCGTCTGTTGAAAAAAACTTGCTATATAATTTTATATGCAGCATTTTAACCGCATATGTATTGAAATGAGTTATTTAGGTAAGCAAATCAGCAATACATAGGTTGCGGTGTTTATTTAGTTTTAAAATTAATGCACTTCATTGGCTATGGTAATGTATCTGGCTAAGCTACTATTTGACACGCTAATCAAACATTAAGTGAGAGAATTTCGCAAGACATACACGGACATGTTTGCTGATTGCGTCGTTTCAAAGCGGTGTAGTCGATTGATCATTTGCGGCTCAGGTTCTACTTAAAAGTACCCCGGGTACTCTTCAGTATAATACCAAGTACGAGTGGTACGGAAAATATATTAAAAGTACCCCGGAGTATGGCCGGATGCCTTTAAGCGTATTTTCCGTACCCGGGGTGCATTGTAGTATACTTAAGAGTACCCGGGGTACTTTTAAGTAGAACCTGAGCCGACAACGACCAATTGATCTTTGCTCGCTGATACAGTCGTGGATAAGGCTAACGCCGTATCAGTAAGGACCGCTGATAACATTAAGGAAGAAACATTGCAGGTCAGTGGTTTTCTCCCTGCTAATCTCGTTGTTCAGTATATGATAAATTTGAAGCATTTAAACGCACTATCTACTGAACCTTAAGGTCACAATATACTAAATATTTGCCATATATAATTCAATGTAAAAGCGACAAATGTAAGCAAAAAAAAATGTAACGTTTTGTACATAGAGACCCCATTACCTACCTTTTCTTAATGTGACACTTATTATTAACCTGGCGGAGTTATTAAATTAAAGTACTGACAGTACTGGTGTGACGATGCTTTTGAAGAGGATGGATATAAAAGCATCAATTTAAGTTTATCTACATCACCACAATTGTGTATGAGGGTACGAACATTTTGGGTACGAAAAACAATTTGGGTACGGAAATTTTGGGTACGAAAAAATTATGACAAAAAAAAATTTCGGTACGAAAAAAAAGTGGGCACGAAAACAAAAATGGTTACGACTTTTTTTTTGGCTACGAACAAAAATTTGAGTACGAAAATAAATTGAGTACAAAAAATTTTGGGTACCAAAAAAAATGTGGGGGTACGGGGAAGTAGTACCCGTGGGGAACTTGACCCATTCAGCGAAACTGGGAGGCTGGTTACATTCTCGATCAAATCTAAAAATAACTACAGTTGTGGTTTTCCCAGCGTCACAGCGTTTGAAGTGCCACCTGGCAGTTTCGTTTCTGGTTCCTGTCCCGAACCTCTCGATAAATTTGAAAAAGGACGGGAACCAAGCTGCCTTTACCTTTATCAACGATAATCAGCGAGGTATGCCGATTGAGAAAATTTAGCTTACTCAATCGGACTGGCTCGGTCTTTAACATAGGTCGCCATTGTGAAGATTTTTTTCTTGGTCTGATAACTAAGAAGAGCTGCTTCGCTGAAGCAGCATCGTCAAAAGTAGGTCTTAATGAAAAAAATAGCATGTGCGCACTGCACAGGCTAATCCGGGACGACATTTGACGAACAATAGGCTAATCCGGGACGATATTTTACGCACAATTATGCCAAACCCTCATTTTTAAGTAAAAAAAATATACAAAAAAATAGCCTGTGCAATCAGCCTGTGCGGACTGCACAGGCTAATCCGGGAAGACATTGAAATCAACACTTGTGATAAGAATAGTTAATCGTCAATTTGTTACATATTTTAATAAACATTTTCTTCGGCATTTGCCAATGGTTGTTGTTGTTTCAAAGGTATTCAGCGAGGTATGCCGACTGAGAAAATGTTGTTACTTAATCGGACTCTCTCGGTCTTTTAGTTATTATATTATAATATTGTGATATTTTTTTCATGGTATGATAACTAAGACGAGCTGCTGAAGCAGCATCGTCAAAAATCGACCATGAAAATCATGTTTTATTTTGTTTATAATAATAAGTTAAATGTAATCACTATTCATTGATAAAGCTATTTTCCTTTTAACTTGTATGATTGAATGATTTAATGTACCTCTTTTCTTAATTATGAATTGTTTATTTATCCTGTCACATGTTCAAGTCTTTTATATATTGAATAATGTATTTCATTTGGAATTTCAAACTAGGTTAGCAATTCCTTACCGAACTGTGTAGGTTCAATGTCAAGCGTGAGATGAGATGTATGCATGTATGTATGTTTATAAGTTTATTATAAGCTTTTACTAATTTTTATCTACTTTTGAAGATTTGAACTCTTCACTATGCTCACATGTAAAAAGTCTCAAATTCAGTATTGCGTTTCTGGCAAACGTGGGTACCCTTGATTGTGAAGCAGGAACTTTTCATTTTCACTGGTGACCACTATTTTTTGTATTTTTCATTCAAACATACATTGTAGATAATTTTTATGTTCAAAGATTTTAATTTCCAACTGCCATTATTTAAATATTTATTTTAAAAAAAACTTGTGAGTAAATATGGTATTTTTTCTGGTTTTCCGAGGGATGATTACATCAATTTTTTATATTTTCTTTTTTCCCTTTCTTACCCGGAGAAAACACTATCTGTCACATGCTTACAAGAACCGGGATCGTACCCGGGTCGCATAGGTGAGAAGCGCTTGTAGCTAACCGGACAGCCTGTGATTACACATGAAGCAACCATTTCAAGGTATTAATAGTAACAGTACTTGAAAATCACGTGTGTGTAAATTAGACTCTATGTACAGGTCGTCGCTGAGTCTTCACGACTACTATATGTTCTGATCCTTGAAAACACAACCCTTTTTTCGCATCTTAGAGTAGCAGCTGGACCGCGACTGGGGGACCATTATGGATCCATGATATCAGGTTAACTTGCATATGCTAATAATCGAGTGCAAAGCGGTTTGACGGTGTAAAATAGTCATTGGTGCTTATCATAGCAACAAACTTGGCTATGCAACCTGAGTTTGTGTCTAACGTTAATAACCGCTTTGTCAGCTATGTTCAAGGGCAATTAACTTTGGAATTTTGTGATCATATTGAATGAAAAAGTATCTAAGACATTTACAGTTCATGGTGACGACATATTTTTAGTTTCATTTTTATTTTTTGAGAAATGCGGAAATAGTTCATTCAAAAAACGTACACTATTTTCAAAAATTGTGTTTTGTCAGCTATGTTCAAGGGAAAATTACTGAGGAATAGGTGGATTTCTGGGGATGAAAAGTGATTTCTACATTTACATTTCATGGTTATGTCATACTAGAAGTTTCAAAACAATCGCTTGAGAAATGTTGAAGAAGTTTGCTCCACTAATATTTTATAGTGAGAACCCGACCGACAGGCCCAAACAGTGACTCACATTCCCACTCCATTTGAGGGTATAACAAGCAGTCAGACTGTGGGTGGAAATAAATAAATATCCATGACAATTTGTAGTAGAACTAATGCAAGACTTACCTGTTACAACAAGAAGGGACTAGGGTACTTTGTGGTTGCAGCACTTATAACAAAAACTATTTCCACAGTGGCAACATATGTTCTTAAAGGATGATTTAGTTCAGCATGATTTGAGAAAATGGGGTTACATGCATGTGCGTTGAATGTCGTCCCAGATTTTTCTGTGCATTTCGCACTGGATTGGAATGTATTTTCGTTTAGAAGAGACTTCATTTAAACGAAAATTAAAAAAAAAAACAGAAAGTGTCGTACCTGATGAGCCTCGCCGCACTTCACATGCTTCTGGGACAAAACTTAAGGCAAATGCCCCATTTTCCCAGAGACCGACTCATTTTAATTTTTTGAAAACTATTTGTTACTTTGCTACTCAAATTTACTAATTCAAAACATCAGAAATGTAAATAATATTTTACAATAAATTTAATTTTTTAAATCTTGATTTTTCAAGATTAATTATTTATATAGCCTGCCTATACATCAGTTTTGTAGAGAAAGCCTCTTATGCATTTTTATAAGACCCAAACACTTGTGATGTGTGGCTTTTGCTATAAAATCAAAGCTTAAACCATTACTTAAAAGAATTTCAACAATGAACAATGAAAATCACTCAAATGTTCTAATTTACACTTTGTTTTGACTAAAATAACACTCGGAAGTCAACTAGAATTAAGTCTGTATGTTCAAAGTTATATGCTATGAAATTCTATCAACAAGGAAACGCTAAGGGAAGTAACTGCGCCAATCCTATACTAAAAATTATCCCTCATGTTACATAAGGTTTATTTATGACTATAGTTGGAGTCAAGTTTTTCTATGATTTGACCTGATGACCTAGTTTTTAAACACACATGACACAGATTCAAACTCGGCGTATATATTGTCAAGTTAAAAATTCAGACCAAGTTTCATCAAGATTGAGACATTACTGTGGTTACAAGGTTTTTCCAGAGTATGACCTGGTGATCTAGTTAATAGACGCACGTGACCCTGATTAAAACTCGGCTTAGATATTGTCCAGATTAACAGTCGGACAATGTTTCATCAAGATTGGATGAACTAGAGCTTTGTCACAGATGTGTCGTATACCCCCACATGCTGCATTGACACAGAGTATTTTGCATGCTGTCTTCACAAAACAAGAGATGCTAATTTATGGCGTTTTTTTAAGATTTATTATGCCATTATAATGTATGGCCTTTTTGACCTTTAAACTCTTGAATTCTTTCGCATGACACGCCGTCCAATGACTGTGAACAAAATTAATGTAATTGGAGATATCGACGTAATTCTTTCGCATGACACACCGTCCAATGATTGTGAACAAATTTATCGAGTCATTTTAAAATCTCACAATGAATTACATAGTTATGGCCCGGACAAGCTCATTTATGGCCATTTTTGACTTTTGAACTCCATGTGTGACCTTGACCTTGAATATTTCGACGTAATTCTTTCGCATGATACACCGTCCAATCATTGTACAAAATGTACCGAGTAATTTTAAAATCTCACAATGAATGACATAGTAATTGCCCTGTCAAGATCGTTTATGGCCATTTTTGACCTTTGAATTCAAAGTGTGACCTTGACGTTGCAGATATCGACGTAATTCTTTTGCATGACACACCACCCAATGCTCGTGAACAAATTTGCCAAATGATTTTAAAATCTTACAATGAACGACATGGTTATGGCCCGGACAAGCTCATTTATGGCAATTTTTGACCTTTGAACTCAAAGTGTTACCTCGACCGTGGAGATATCGACGTAATTTTTTCGCATGACACACCGTCCAATGATGGTAAACAATTTTGCCAAGTCATTTTAAAATCTAACGATAAATGACATAGTTATGGTCAGGACAAACTTTCGGTTTAAAACGCACAAAGTGACCCCGGGACCTAGTTTCAGACCCGGCATGACCCATATTCAAAGTTGACCTAGACATCATCTAAATATAACTTCCGACCAAGTTTGGTGAAGATCGGATGAAATTTCCGGGACGTAAAGACCGACCGACCGACAGACCGACCGACCGACCGACCGACCGACAAAGTGACTCCTATACAAATGTGACCTTTGAATTGAATAGGTTAGGAGCTAAAAGTTGATGACGCACCACACACAATGCAAAACGCACTAAGACAGAAGCAGGACATAGGGTGATCACAATAGCTAACCTTGAGCACTTCGTTATCGGGTGAGCTAAAAACTAAATTTGGGGACTACAATTACATTCAAAAGTGCAAATAAAACATAAGATAAAATTCCTTTCTTTACATCATTTTCACATGGCCACTAAGCTTTGAAACATTTTGGCGAGATCCACCCAGAAGTTAGAGAGGAGTTGAAAACAGACGGTTCCAGGCATACAGACGTAAGTACCTAAGGACAGACATGTGCAATGTTTAAATGTTTAAAGAAGTAACAGTCTTACCCTGCGTTTCAGGATGGACGAAAACGATTCCTTACATTTAAAACAGGTCTCTGGGAAATAAGCAAATATTGAAAAATATTATATTAAAAATATTATAAATGTAACCCTGAACTTCAATATTTTGATGGTTGAGCTGCAATACAAAATCTGTCCCAAAACCCAAAACAAAATGTAATTCCTTGGCTTAAAGTTTGGGAAACATACAAAGCACAACACAATTTCTATGGTCAATGTTCAGGATTCACAAAACAAGAGAGCCTAAAGGCCCAAAGTTGCTCAACTGAGACACGTAGAAACTTGACTGTCATGTGAAGATTTTGTGATGTTTTTGTTATAACTGAGCAGAAGACCACTGTAAGATGGTTCATGCAAAATAACAAACTTCGTGGGATTGCGATTTCATAGAAGATTTTTTAAATTGTCACTATGTATATATAAAAAAAAAACAGGTAACCTATAGGGTGGGGCCATTTTTTTTACGAAAGTGTCATGATTTGAACACACTTGGTAGTGGACCACTATAGAATGTTCCACACCAAACGTTAAACATCTGAACCTTGTGATTTCAGAGAAGAAGACATTTCAAAGTTATTTACTATGTAATGCTATGTAAATCATGTGTGACCCTTGTGGGGTAGCCATTTTTTTGACTTGAACAAATTTAGTAGAGGACTTCTTGACAATGTTACAAACAAACTATCAAAGCCCTGACCCTTGTAGTTTTTGGGAAGATTTTTTTTTCGTTTTCATTTTTTGATTCTATTTTAAACTCAAACGATGTACATGTGCAATGGACCGGAACAATTTTAACAACTTTGAAAAAGTGTCAACCAATGATTATTCTTTAACGTTTCATTGAAATCTGTCAAGGTGTTAAGGAGGAGAAGTAATAAGAAGAAGAGGTTAACGCACGAACCACACACACTTCACACACTGACATATGACAGACACCATGGTATCCTTAAAGCTCCCCTTGGGCAATATGTGCACAGAATAACCCAAGGATCTTTCCTGTGAAGTTTCATTAAACTTTGCCAGGAGGAGAAGTTGTTATAAAAGGTTCAGGCACAGATTTATGGCCTTAATTTCCTTATATTATACTGAATTTTGATAGTAATTTAAATTTACATATATAAGTATTTAGTTCCCCTAAGATTAGCTCTGGCCATGAGTCAAATATATACATGTATATATGTGATCAATCAATAATTTTTGGACTTTTCAAATTTAACCCCATACAAAAAGTGATCTTTGAACATTTTAAACTGTACCAAACTGTAAATAGTTCAACATGTTTGCTAATCAATCCATTGGTCATTGTTTAGACCGATCAAACTGAACAGCATTAACAAAGTGCTCTTCGAACATGTTTAATATGAAGAAGTGAAACTCCAGAAGCTGCAGCAGTATTGCATTTCTATCATACTCACCTTCGTGGTCCATTATTTACGGCAAGGAACCAATTGCCAAAACGGTACAGTACGGCACAAAACGAAACAACATATACACAAAGTAGAATAAAGCTGAGGCTATCGCCTTGGAACGGTCAATGCTAAGCACTGGGGGGTTTAAACCGGTTATAGAGCGCTCAACCTCACACTTGGCCCAGCAATATTCATGAAACATATACGTGTAAATAAAATTTAATCCCATAGCATTGTTACTCAAATTAAACAGTTATAAAAGGGAATTAAAACGCATTCAATTTAATTACTATTTAATTACTCAATGGCAGGAAGGAGACCAGAGCAACAGAGTTACAACTTTTTGAGGCACGATGAAATGAAATTACTAACACGCATCAACTACATCCCTTTAAAAAAAATATCAGACTGTAAATAGTCTAATATGTTTGCTTAGCGTGTTTGCTTAGCGACCCATTGATAAGGGTACTTGTAACAAAAAAAGTAGGACACGATACAGATTCGCATGACACTTTATCAGCTAACATTGGTTACTCAGATTTAATTTCAATATTTAAGTTAACAAACAAAGAAGTTATCAATAGTGAAAAAAATGGCTTCCTATTTGGACAGTTCAATTAATAAAGGATCAGACGCATTCTTTGACTTTTCTTGTTTTACCTGCGAGGAAAATGACAGAAACACAGAGGCTGGATTTTACTGTGAGAAATGTACTAAGTTTTTTTGTGAGAAATGTGTTCAGCTCCATGACACACTTTTTAAGAAGCACGCAACTATGGGCAAGGAAAACATTAACCAGTGGCCGAAGACCAGTGTGGATGTACTAGAACAGGAGCACAAGAAAGAAAAACTGACAGGATTCTGTGAAGACCACAATCAGCTGATATGTCATGCCTGCCATATCAACAATCATCAGTTAGTACAAGCCACTCTTTGTCAAAATCTTTTTTGCACACTTCTCAACCAACTTTTGACTATCCTTCATATCTCTTTAAAAATTGTACAAATTACACAGGAGGGCCCTGATGCTCAGGTGATACCTTTTATTTTATTTCAAGTATCGAATGAAACTTGTCATTTTCCTTAAATTAAAATAAAAAGTTCGCAAAACAAACGGGATAAAAAATTCCTGGGCCCATCACCTCAAATTAAGGCACCGGAGTAAAGCAAACAAAAGTAGTACTAACCAGCCTGTTGGCATGTAAGCATGAATATACACTCGGAGACTTTTCTAACGCAACACTTTGCAAACTTGAATATCTCAGTTTTTAGTTAAGATTTTTATTTAAAAAATTACATGTGATCATTTGACAACATTCCGAGCAAGCTCACGATAAAATCATTCATCCGTGACGATCAGACGCTTTAGCACGTGGGGAATGTATGGTTTCATATTTTTGCACGTGGAATTGAAGAAACACGATATTATTCTTAATTTATTTCAATTTCGTCATTATAGGTTGATTTTTACACCAGGAAAACATATAAATTATAAAACAAATGTATTGCTCAAATGAATATACAAAAGCGCTACCGCGCATTTTGGCAAATTTGGTTAATTAACCCACGTGCTTTAGCGTCCGATCTGCACGGATGAATGGTTTTATTATTAGCTTGTACCGAAGAAGAAAAGCGTTATTCATAAGTGAGATATTCAAGTTTGAAAAGTGTTGCTTTAGAAAAGTCTTCAATACACTTGCAGGTAGCCTGCAATTCGCCAAAATGCTCGGTTGCTCATATTCATATGAGCCTTCCTTTTTTTTAAATTAATTGTATGTTGTCCTGGTGTTAGAGATCACCTAAAATTATGAAATGTAAATAAATTTAGAACAATTTCGCGTTTCACCATTTCCAAGTGAAAAATAAAACCATACATACCCCACGTGCGAAAGCGTCCGATCGTCACGGATGAATGATTTGATCGTGAGCTTGCTAAAATGTTAAGAAATGATCACATGTAAAAAATCTAATCGAAATCTTAGCTCATAACTGAGATATTCAAATTTAAAAAGTGTTGCGTTAGAAAAGTCTCCAAGTGTAGTTAATGTATATAAGGGATGGTCAACAATATTGAATTCAACCTTGTGAAATTACCTCATTATTTTGACATCAGGTTTTACATTTCAAAGAATTCCGCTTGTATAACACTTTAGATTGTTAAAAACGCATTCAAGCATTTAATTAAAGAATATTTGTTAGATTGAAAAGTTTTATCCACCGCATCACTCACGAAACAAGAGATGTTTTTTAAAACATGCAGGCAGCAATTTTGTACTAGTGAATATGACCTTTGATCTCTTGATTTGAAAATAATAATGGGTCATTCTTCAAACCAGCATACTTATGTATACAATCCTAAGTATTCTCAAGTCTAAGATATAATTTAGAATATCTTCCTTTCTACCCAAGTATCCGCTTGATCATAGGTCAAACCGTTCTTAAAGATATAAGAATTACACTGTTAAAATATGCATTACCCAGTTGGTTCGAAAACTTATAAACTTGCATCAACCTTGTGCAAACCTTCTTAAGTACTTGTAAATAAGCCCCACTCAGGGAAAACAGGGCTTAATGCATGTGCGTAATGTATTGTCCCAGATTAGCCTGTGCTCATTACACTTCTATTTTTAAGTCAAACCAAAAATACATTTATATGACGTTTTGTATTGTATAAAAATCATGAGATTTGAATTAGAAGATCTTTGTTATTTGCTCAAGCCTTTTTGCAAATTCCCAGTGGCCAGAACTAGACCTATGTGTAAACATTATAGTTTCATTTTTTGATAATATGGTACAAGTTCATGATAATTTGTAAGTAAATCTCAATAACTGGTATGCAAATGCTAAGTCCTCACATGGCCGAGCAGCTGGTTACGAACCTTTTCAGACATAGTTCACAAGGCTTGGTTTCCAAGGTCTTACATGTGTAGTTGTTTTAAGACTGATTGTTTAAGGTATTTGTTGACCATAGTTTTGGTTGTTGAAGGCTTTTATTATTCAAGGTTGTGGTTATATTAGTTTTTTTGTTTTCTAAGGGTTTGGTTGTCTAAGGTCTTGATTATCTAAGGTTTTTATTGTCCATGGTTTTGGTTGTCCCATGTGTTGGTGTTTCAGGGTCATTGTTGTCAAAGTTTGAGTGTTTTAAAGTTTTTTCTCAGAGCAATTACAAGTTTGTCATGTAGTGAAACTTCATCAACATTAGTTTACAATCTAGTTTTGTATATGGATCCATATTTGGTTTGTCATTGCTCATGTTAATATTCAAATGAGCACCATTTTATCACATGCTGAGTGAGTATTTGTAAGTTTCAGATATTTCTTGCATTATTTATGCCGTCTTTGGCATTTGAAGCTGCAGAAAATAAAATCTGATCGTACTGTTACTGAAGTATGCTCTAATATTTTGCTGCAGGCACATTTGACACAGATCCCTGACTGCTCAGTTTGCATTTCATGTTTGTTTGTTGGGACCGGGGGGGGGGGCATATTGGATTTACCAAGGACATCTATTTGTCTTTATCCCTTTACTCATGAAATGCGCATTTTGGCTTGTTTATAGTCCATTTAGTTTAGCTAATCAAACTAAATTAAAGACCTTATATTCAAGTTTCAAAGGCTTCTTTTCCCACTTTAAGATACCGATGAGCAGCATAAAACCTGAACAGTCTGCAAGTTACTATATATATATATAGTACATAATATTACATTTTACATAGTACAAAGATGGATCAGTGATGATACAACAACCTATAAGTAATAATATAATTTATAAAAAAAGACAAACATCAAACGTATATGTAAATTAAGTTTATGTTCTATATTTCATAAAGCAGTTTATTGTTTAGACCGTTAGGAATCATAGTTTTTAATTTATGAATCCAATATGTTTCTTTGCATAAACGGTCTAGATTGTATTGAACAACATCAATAGGTACAAAAGATAAATCTGATAAAGTGCAATCATTGTCGGTTGATCCAAAATGTGTGGCAACATGTGAAATAGGATTTATTAAACAATTTCTGATATCAAATCTATGGCTATTCATTCTGCGGGAAAAATTTTGATTAGTTTTTCCGACGTATTTTTTTTAACAATTTTTACATGTTATAAGATATATAACATTGCGCGAAGTACAATCAACATCATAGCGTAAATCATACGATAAACCAGTAACACTACTGACATTTGACCTTATGTTTATATTATTGCAATGTGTACATCTTCGTCGGTTACATTGACCCGATAAATGTATAGCAGTACTGTTATAGGACACTGAACATCTGACAAGACTATTACGTATATTCTTAGGTCTTTTATAGGCCAAAATAGGTTTAAATGAATGTAAAAACTTAACACTTTCCTTGTTTGATAATCTTAACAAATCCCAGTATTTGTTTAAAAGTTAAGCACTTTCCTGTGTCATGTTTTTCACTTAAGAACATCCATTTTCAATAACATTTGTTGGATAACTTCTACTTTTAAATTTTTTAAATAAACTAGATAAGGACTGATTGAATAAATAATCATTCGAAATAATACGTCTATAGCGCTTTGCCTGACTGTATGGAATACCCCGCTTACAGGACATTGGGTGAGATGACGTAAAATCTAAGTATAAATGCATATTAGTGGGTTTACAAAAAATATTTGTAACAACAGCGTCTAGTTCACTTTTTGATATAGATACATCAAGAAAAGATACAAACTGTTGAGATATACTAGAGGTAAATTTTATGGTGGAATGGAAGTTATTTAAAGTAACAATAAAAGTGTTTAAATCTTCTAAAGAGCCATTCCATAGCATAAAAATGTCATCCACAAATCTAAGCCAAATATATGGTTTAATAGAGGTATTGTTAAGAAAATCTTCCTCAAATTTACCCATAAAAAGCGAAGCATAAGACGGTGCCATAAGACTACCCATAGCAGTACCCATAGTTTGTAAATTAGTATCATTATTGAAATCAAAACAGTTATTTTTGAGAACAACTTGCAAAAGTTTGCTAACATCACCAACATTTACATGGTTATTTATAGTTTCTTTTCTTAAAACATATGTACAAGCATTTATTCCCTCACTACGGGGAATGTTAGTGTATAAAGGTTACAAAGTAGCAATCTTTTTTCAATGTTATATCGTTTTTCTTGTTAATAAAGTCTGCTGTTTCTTTAACATACGGTGGTAAATGCTGCATGGCTGGATTTAAGACATAGTCCAAGTATTTAGAAATATTTTTCCGTGTTGGAACTGCATGCAGACTCGATGGGCCGACTAGGATATCCAAGTGGAAGACTGGCATCAAATGGCTTGTGTGTCTTTGGCAGAATGTAGAATTGGAGATTACGAATATTATTTGGAAACACGCCAAACTGTTTACTTATACCGGGGTTGTTGTTCTTTATTTCTTCAAAACATTTTTGGATATTTTCTTTCGCTGACTGGTGTTGGTTGTTGTTCACTTTTTTTGTAGAAATGTTCATCGTTTAATTGACGAGCTACTTCTTCAATATATTTATTTTAATTCATTACTACAATAGTATTTGACTTGTCGGCTTTCTTAATAACAATTTTATGATCATGTGCTAAATTTTTCAAGGCTTGTAGTTGGTCCTTGGAGATATTTGGTCGGAACTGTTTCTTCTTGTCATTATGCAGAATTTCATGTGTAATGGCTTCTATGTAAAAATCAAGATATATGTCCCTTCCACTAGGAGGTGTAGATGTAGATGGTATCTTGTTAAAGAACGGCAGGTGTATATATTCATAATTTTCAGTAGTATTGTGTATATCTGTTTTATTTAGTTCTGTAAAATTTTCTTTTAAACGTAATCTTCTGGTAAAAAGAAAAACTTCTTCCGCTAATTTAACTTTATCATGAGATTTTATACGAGGACAGAAGCCTAATGCTTTTCCTAATAGAATGTAATCAGTGTCTGATAATATACGGTCTGATAAATTCAAAACTGTTTCCTTACTCTGCTGAATATTAATATTTTTTGATAATATGGCAAAGATTATGATAATTTGTAAGTAAATCTCAATAACTGGTATGCAAATGCTAAGTCCCCACATGGCCCAGCAACTGGTTACGAACCTTTTCAGACATAGTTCACAGTAGCAAAATAGAAACCGGCATATCTTGGTAACGCCTAAAAGTTGTGGTATTGTAAAGGTTGAGTTGGTGTTATGTACCTGGAATATATTCAGAACATTACCCAGCTTATTGTTTGTCCATGGCTTCGGTTGTCCAACAGTTTTGTTGTTCAGGGTTATTGGTGTTAATAATTTTGGTTGTCCAAGATTATTATTGTCAAAGGTTCTTGTTTTCCAAGGTCTTGGTTGTCCCAGGTTTGGATTTTTCGATGTTTAGGTCGTCAAAGGTTTTGTATTTCCAAGGTGTTTTTTTTCCAAGATTTTTGTTTTTCAATGTTTATTGTTTTGCAAGGCTTGGTTTCCAATGTCTCACATGTGTAGTTGTATTAAGACTGATTGTTCAAGGTCTTTGTAGACCATAGTTTTAGTTGTTGAAGGCTTTTATTTTCCAAGTTTTTGGCTGTTTAAGGTTTTGGTTGACTTAGTTTTTTTTGTTTTCTAAGGGTTTGGTTGTCTAAGGTCTTGATTGTCTTAGGTTTTGGTTGTCCATGGTTTTGGTTGTCTCATGTGTTGGGGTTTCAGGGTCATTGTTGTCAAAGTTTGAGGGTTTAAAAGTTTTTTCAGAGCAATTACAAGTTTGTCATGTTGTGAAACTTCATCAACATTAGTTTACAATCTGTTTTGTATATGGATTTATATTTGGTGTGTCATTGCTCATGTTAATATTCAAATGAGCAGCATTTTATCACATGCTGAGTAAGTATTTGTATGTTTCAGATATTTCTTGCATTATTTATGCCGTTATTGGCATTTGAAGATGCAGAAAATGAAATCTGATCGTACTGTTACTGCAGTATGCTCTAACATCTAGCTTTGCACAGGCTTATCTGAGACAACACCTTGCATTTAGCCCAGAGCAAGGCACATATTTAATCTTATATCGTAAAGTATAGCTGCCACTTAAAACCAATAATTTCTTTCCTAGAAAAGAGGTCTGGCATGTGTATTATTTGTACTGCAGAGAAGAGGACCTTCGTGATATGGAGCTTCTACAAAAGAATGAGAACAAGCAGTACCAGGACCTCATCTACAAGACGCAGATGGCCAGAGAGATGCAGGACAAGAAGTTTGAGGCTGACATGCAGGTACGCACAGCTTTCTTATATCATGTGCAGGTACATGCAGCATTCTGTTATCAAATGCAGGTACGCACAGCATTCTGATATCAAATGCAGGTACACAAAGTATTCCCATATCAAATGCAGGTACGCACAGCATTCTCATATCAAATGCAGGTACACACAACATTCTTATATCAAATGCATGCACTTACAGCATTGTTTTATTATGTGCTGGTAAGCACAGCATTCTTATATCATGTGCAGGTACTGAACAGCGCTGTTTATGTTTTATAAAGTACTGAATTCCATTTTCTCAAAATAGTTTAGTTCCATCGGGTCTCAGGTGTGCGCCTAACACTCCATGACCCTCTTGTTATATGAATACCTGACCGAACTAACAGTACCTGACACATTCCGACAAAATATTGCTACACGTGGCAACATATTGACAGCTGGCTGCAAGTTTGGGGATGTATGTTTTTTTATAAACATCTGTTGTGCTTGTACACACAATATGAATAGTCACCTCAAAATATGAGCTAAAATATTAAAATTATTGCAATTTCCCATGTCATACTTTAATATATGTTTCAGCTTACCTGCTTAAGGTGAACTATTGTGATCACCATATGTTCGTGGGCATGCGATGTGCGTAAATAACTTTTAGCTCGTTACGACTCTAGAATCGAGATTTTCATGCAATAATGATGAAACTTGGTCAGAAAGTTTATTTGGACAATATCCAGGCAAAGTTTAAAGCTAGGTCATTTGCGTCAAAAATAGGTAACCAGGTGCAATCTTAGAAATTACTCATTACCTCTCTAGAGGTCACATTTATGAATACATCTTTATGAAACTTGGTTAGAATGTTTATCTTGAAAAAGTTAGGTCAAGTTTGAATCTGGGTATTTTGCGTCTAAAAGGGAGGTCACCTGGTAAAATTTTAAGAACACTTCATACTCTATGGGCAACATATATAACGCAGGCTTGATCAAACTTAATCAGAATGTTAATCTTGACAATATCTAGGCCAAAATTTAATTTGGGTCAGATGTGTCTAAACACTAGGTCAATAGGACAAATCTGAAAATAAACGTGTGGCCACTCCAGGATCACATTTATTGCTCATTTGTGTTGGAACTTTATCAGAATGTTTATCTTGACGATATGAAGGCATGTTTGAATCGGGGTAAAGTGTTTTCAAATATACCTGGTCACGTCTTCAGCAATTGGTGTCCGTGAACTCCGGTTAGCGCTTAATGGCTCTTGTTTTTTGTTTGTCTTGAGTGTTTGAAAACATTATGTTTCAATGTGTACATTAATAGTTATGCTACAATTTTTAGTTTCAAACAAATTCTAAAACCTACGAGTTATTTTAATAAAAATTGGTTTTCGGGAATGCAAGTTTAGCAATGGTCTCTGATGGTATTACTTATGTTCATATATTTCAAACAGTAACTGAAAAATCAATTTCTTCATCATATTTAGTGTAGGTATCTTCCTTATCACTGCTGGATTTCTCTTGTTGCTAAGCAGGAATTGATTGATTCATAATGTGGCTACCTTTTTCATGGACAATCAGTAAATTAATGACTTAGATGAAAGTGAGCTAGATTCAGGAAGCAATGAGAACTGTTCTGGGAAAACTGGGCTTAATGCATGTGTTAAATGTTGTCCCAGATTAGCCTGTGCTCACTGCACATGCATTAAGCACATTTTTCCCATAACAAGGCTCCAATGATCTGATGCATGGCTGGCTCGCTAGTTGCTTTGATAAAACAAGTTAAGCTGGATAGACCTTAGACAAGAAGTAGATTTAGAATCAACACAAACAATGACCTAGTAAAAACAAAAACAAATTACTAGTATGAGTTTTGTAATAGAAAAAAACTATTTTAAAAAAAAACACACAAAACTAAAAATAAGTTGATGATTGATTCTTTTAATAAATAAAAACTCAGACGTTACCGATTGATTATTTTAATAAATAAACACTTGGACGTTACAGATTGATTCTTTTAATATTAAAACACGAGGGTGTTACTAAAATTTTCCTCTACAGTGTCACAGATCCGGAACTTAGAATAAGCAAGTGCAAGAGAATAATGTTCAGCTGCATTTCATGCATTGAGATCCAGATATATGTGGTATATGCATTCTTGTTACATATGCAGATAGTGCCCTTTGGCATTCAATGCACAATATGGTTTGCATTATTGCATCTATAGACCTCTTTAGACATAACAGTAGTATTCTGATCTAAACAGAAACTGCAAATTGTGTGTATTATTTATGAGCCTCGCTCTGGGAAAACAGGGTTTAATGCATGTGTGTAAAGTGTCGGCCCATGTTAGCCGTGCAGTCAAGGACTGCAGTTTCTGTCTAAACTGGGTTTTGACCTTCTTTAAACGAAAAATACCTGAACAGCGGAAAGTGACGTCCCAGATTAGCATGTGCAGACCACACAGACATATCTGGGACGACACTTTACGCACATGCATTAAACCCAGTTTTCCCAGTGTAAGGCTCATAAATATATTATGTTTTACTTATCAAATTTCAGGCTACGGGTGTTTTATCGTCTTCTCTGATACCTTCCTGTATTGAAAAAGATAACGGAAGGCTAAAATCAATTGTTGTGAACACAAATAGACTCAAGATTAGTGGCTATGAATATTTTATGGCTGGCTTTACCTTCAGCATATACAAGGATGGTTCAGCATTTTCCATAAATATGATACTCACTCTGAGAAAAATGGGCTTAATTCATGTGTGAAAAGTGTAATCCCAAATTAGCCTGTGCAGTCCGCACAGGCTAATCAGAGACAACACTTTCCGCCTAGACTGGGTCTTTTGGTTTAAAAGACACTTCAGTTGACAACAACTGAAAGTGTTGCACCTGATTAGCCTGTGCGGATGGCTCAAGCTAATCTGGGACCACAGTTTACACACATGCATTAAGCTGCTTTTTCCCAGAAAGGGGCTCATATTGAAGAGCTAGAAAGTGGGAGGGTGTGGGTGAAAATCAGCTAGAAAGATGGTTACGTTATAAATAAACTAGAGCCATGATGTAATTGTGATAATCAATAATTATCAGAAGCGGGAAATTGTGATTTGTTTACTAAAATACATGTATGGCAGTTTGTTATGACCACAGTCACTATATGTTTTATCATTCCGCATAATGTATATTTCAAAACCTAATTAATAAATTTGACAAGAAAGTCTCAGAATGTTATGACTTGTGTACTTTCCCTCACGTGTAGAAATTGTTCGATACTACAAGAATACATGGCATCAAATTGCTGTGTCTGTCCATAAAAAGGCGGCAATGGAAAAAACCCAGCGACTTGGTTAATTCATAAACCTCCAACGAATTCTTGCCTTATAAAACATTCCATTTGTAAAGAATCAACGAGACAACAATGAAATGTGATGTAAAACCCGTAGTGATGTCACACACAAGAAGAACACGATGGTCATGTGAAAATTTGCTCACATGACTACTAACCATGCTTGCATGTTTCAGAGTCTGGTTCTATTACCAGTACCAGTATATTCTGACCCTATGGATTCACAGACTATACATGTGTGCATCAGAGCCTGTTTAAGAACTATGATCACAAACTATACCTGTGTGTTTCATATCCTGGTTAAGAACTATGATCACAGACTATACCTGTATGTTTCAGAGCTTGGTTAAGAACTATGATGACAGACTATACATGTGTGTTTCAGAGCCAGGTTAAGAACTAAGATCATAGACTATACATGTGTGTTTCAGACCCTGGTTAAGAACTATGATTACATACTATACCTGTGTGTTTTGGAGCCTGGTTAAGAACTACGATCACAGACTATACATGTGTGTTGTAGCGCATGCTTAAAAACTATGATCATAGACTATACATGTGTGTTTTAGAGCCTGGTTAAGAACTATGATCACAGACTATACATGTGTGTTTCAGAGCCTGGTAAAAGAACTATGATCACATACTATATCTGTGTGTTTAAGAGCCTGGTTAAGAACTATGATCACAGACTATACCTGTGTGTTTTAGAGCCTGGTTAGGAACTATGATCACAGACTATACCTGTGTGTTTCAGAGCCTGGTTAAGAACTATGAACAGAGACTATACCTTTGTGTTTCAGAGCCTGGTTAAGAACTATGATCACAGACGACAATATCTGTGTGTTTTAGAGCCTGGTTAAGAACTATGATCACAGACATTACATGTGTGTTTCAGAGCCTGGGTAAGAACTATGTTACCATACTATACCTGTGTGTTTCAGAGCCTGGTTAAGAACTATGATCACAGATTATATATGTGTGTTTCAGAGCCTCATTAACAACTAGGATACAATTGGATACAATACTATACCTGTGTGTTACAGAGCCTGGTTAAGAACTATGATTACAGACTATACCTGTGTATTTCAGAGCCTGGTTAAGAACTATGATCATAGACTATACATTTGTGTTTCAGAGCCTGGTTAAGAACTATGATCACAAACTATACCTGTGTGTTTTAAAGCTTGATAAAAAATCTATTATCGCACACTATACATGTGTGTTTCAGAGCCTGGTTAAGAACTATCATCACAGACTATACCTGTGTGTTTCAGAGTCTGGTTAAGAACTATACTGACAGATTATACATGTGTGTTTCAGAGCTTAGTTAAAAACTATGATCACAGACTATAACTTTGTGTTTCAGAGCCTGGTTAAGAACTATGATCACAAACTATACATGTGTGTTTCAGAGCATGGTTCAGAACTATGTTCACAAACTATACCTGTGTGTTTGAGAGTCTGGTTTAGAACTATGATCACACACTGTACCTGTGTGTTTCAGAGCCAGGTTTAGAATTATAATCACAAACTATACATGTGTGTTTCAGAGCCTGGTTAAGAACTATGATCACAAACTATACCTATGTGTTTCAGAGCCTGGTTAAGAACTATGATCACAGACTATACATGTGTGTTTCAGAGCCTGGTTAGGAACTATGATACCATACTATACCTGTGTGTTTCAGAGCCTGGTTAAGAACTATGATCACAGACTATACCTGTGTGTTTCAAAGCCTGGTTAAGAACTATGATCACAGACTATACCTGTGGGTTTCAGAGCCTGGTTAAGAACTATGATTACAGACTATGCATGTGTGTTTCAGAGCCTGGTTAAGAATTATGATCACAGGCTATACCTGTTTGTTTCAGAGCCAGGTTAAGAACTATGATCACAAACTATACATGTGTGTTTTAGAGACTGGTTAAGAACTAGGATCACAAACTATACCTGTGTGTTTCATAGCCTGGTTAAGAACTATGATCAAAGACTATACATGTGTGTTTCAGAGCCTGGTAAAGAACTATGATCACAGACTATACCTGTGTGTTTCAGAGCCTGGTTAAGAACTATGATCACAGACTATACATGTGTGTTTAAGAGACTGGTTAAGAACTATGATCACAGACTATACCTGTGTGTTTCAGAGCCTGGTTAAAAACTATGTTAACAGCCTATACATTTGTGTTTCAGAGCCTGGTTAAAAATTATGATCACAGACTATACCTGTTTGTTTCAGAGCCTGGGTTAGAACTATGATCACAAACTATACCTGTGTGTTTCAGAGCCTGGTTAAGAACTATGATCACAGACTATACATGCGTGTTTCAGAGCCTGGTTTAGAACTTTGATCACAAACTATACCTGTATGTTTAAGAGCCTGGTTATGAACTATGACCACAAACAATACATATGTGTTTCAGAGCCTGCTTAATAACTATGATCACAGACTGTACCTGTGTGTTTCAGAGCCTGGTTAAGAATTATAATCACAGACTGTTTCTGTGTGTTTCAGAGTCTGGTTAAGAACTATAATCACAGACTGTACCTGTGTATTTTAGAGCCTGGTTTAGAACTATGATCACACACAATATCTGTGTGTTTCAGAGCCAGGCTAAGAATTATAATCACAAAATATACATGTGTGTTTCAGAGCCTGGTTAAGAACTATGATAACGAACTATACATGTGTGTTTCAGAGCCTGGTTAATAACTATATTAACATACTATACCTGTGTGTTTCAAAGCCTGGTTAAGAACTATGATCACAGACTATACATGTGTGTTTCAGAGCCTGGTAAAGAACTATGATCATAGACTATACCTGTGTGTTTCAGAGCCTGGTTAAAAACTAAGATCACAGACTATACATTTGTGTTTAAGAGACTGGTTAAGAACTAGGATCACAGAATATACCTGTGTGTTTCAGAGCCTGGTTAAGAACTATGATCAAAGACATAACCTTTGTGTATCAGAGCCTGGTCAAGAACTATGATAACAGATTTAACATGTGAGTTTCAGAGCCTGGTTAAGAATTTTGATCAAAGACTATACCTGTGTGTTTGAGAGTCTGGTTAAGGACTATAATCACTGACAATACCTGTGTGTTTCAAAAGTGGTTAAGATCTACGATCACATACTTTACATGTGTGTTTCAGAGTCTGATCAAGAACTAAGATCTTATACTTTACCTGTGTGTTTCAGAACCTGGTTAAGAACTATGATAAGTGACTTTACCTGCGTGTTTCAGAGCCTGGTTAAGAACTATGACCACATACTATACCTTTGTGTTTCAGAGCCTGGTTAAGAACTTTGATCACAGACTATACATTTGTGTTTCAGAGCCTGGTTATGAACTATGTTTACAGACTATAACTGTGTATTTCAGAGCCTGGTTAAGAACTATGATCACATAATATACCTTTGTGTTTCAGAGCCTGGTTAAGAACTATGATCACAGACTATACCTTTGTGTTTCAGAGCCTTGTTAAGAACTATTTTTTCAGACTATACCTGTGTTTTGCAGAGCCTGGTTAAGAAGTATGATCCCAGACTATACCTGTGTGTTTCAGAGTCTGGTTAAGAACTATGATCGCAGATTTTACCTGTGTGTTTCAGAGCCTGGTTAAGAACTATGAAAAGTGACTTTATCTGAGTGTTTCAGAGCCAGCTTAATAACTATGATCACATTCTATACCTGTATTTTTCAGAGCCTGGTTAGGTTAAGAACTATGATCACAGACCATACCTTTATTTTTCAGAGCCTGGTTAAGAACTATGATCACATACTATACCTGTGTGTTTTAGAGACTGGTTAAGAACTATGATCACAGACTTTACATGTGTGTTTCAGAGTCTGATTAAGAACCATGATCACATACTTTACCTGTGTGTTTCAGAGCCTGGTTAAGAACTATGATAAGTGACTTTACCTGCGTGTTTCAGAGCCTGGATAACAACTATGATCACATACTATACCTGTGAGTTTCAGAGCCTGGTTAAGAACTATGATCACAGACAATACCTGTGTGTTTCAGAGCCTGATTAAGAACTATGATCACAGACTATACCTGTGTGTTTTAGAGCCTGGTTAAGAACTATGATCACAGACTATACCTATGTGTTTTAGAGCCTGGTTAAGAACTATGATCACATACTATACCTGTTTGTTTGAGAGCCTGTTTACGAACTATGATCACAGACTATACCTGTATGTTTAAGAGCCTGGTTTAAAACTATGATCACATACTATACCTGTGTGTTTTAGAGACTGGTTAGGAACTATGATCACAGACTAAACCTGTGTTTTTCAGAGCCTGGTTAAGAACTATCATCACAGACTATACCTGTGTGTTTCAGAGCGTGGTTAAGAACTCGGATCACATACTATACCTCTGTGTTTTAGAGACTGATTAAGAACTATGATCACAGACTATTTCTGTATGTTTCAGAGCCTGGTTAAGAACTATGATCACAGACTATACCTGTGTGTTACAAAGCTTGGATAAGAGCTATGATAATAGACTATACCTGTGTGTTTTAGAGCCTGGTTAAGAACTATAATCACAGACTATACCTTTTTGTTTCAGAGCCTGGTTAAGAACTATCATAACAGACTATACCTTTGTGTTTCAGAGCCTGGTAAAGAACTATGATCACAGACTATACATGTGTATTTCAGAGACTGGTTAGGAATTATGATCACAGAATATACCTGTGTGTTTTTGAATCTGGTTAAGAACTATGAACGCAGACTGTATCTGTGTGTTTCAGAGCCTAGTTAAGAACTATGATCACAGACTTTAACTGTGTATTTTAGAGCCTGGTTATGAACTATGATCTGAGACTATACCTGTTTGCTTCAGAGCCTGGTTAAGAACTATGTTTACAGACTATACCTGTGTGTTTCAGAGCCTATTTAAGAACTATGATCACAGATTATACCTGTGTGTTTAACAGCCCAGTTTAGAACTATTATAACAAATTATACCTGTGTGTTTCAGAGCTTTTTTAAGAACTATAATTACAGACTATACCTGTGTGTTTCAGAGCCTGGTTAAGAACTATGATCACAGACTATACCTGTATGTTTCAGAGCCTGGTTAAGAACTATGATCACAGACTATACATGTGTGTTTCAGAGCCTGGTAAAAAACTATGATCATAGACTATACATGTGTGTTTCAGAGCCTGGTTAAGAACTATGATCACAAACTATACCTGAGTGTTTCAGAGCCTGGTTAAAACAATGATCACAGACTATACCTGTGTGTTTTAGAGACTGGTTAAGAAGTTTGATCACAGACTATACCTGTGTGTTTTAGAGCCTGGCTAAGAACTATGATCACAGACTATACATGTGTGTTTCAGAGCCTAGTTAATAACTATGATCACAGACTATACCTGTGCGTTTTAGAGCCTGGTTAAGAAATATGATCACAGACTGTACCTGTGTGTTTCAGAGCCTGATTAAGAACTATGATCACAGACTATACCTGTGTGTGTTAGAGCCTGGTTAAGAACTATGATCACAGATTATACCCGTGTGTTTTAGAGCCTTTTTAAGAACTATGATCACAGACTTTACCTGTGTGTTGCAGAGCCTGATTTAGAGATATGATCAAAGACTATACATGTGTGTTCAGAGTCTGGTTAAGAACTATTAGCACAGACTTTGCCAGTGTGTTTTAGAGTCTGGTTAAGAACTATGATCACAGACTATACCTGTTTCTTTCAGAGCCTGGTTATGAACTTTGACCACAGACTATATCTGTGTGTTTCATAGCCTGGTTAAGATCTATGATCACAGACTATACCTATGTGTGTTAGGGCCTGGTTGAGAAATATGATCATAGACTATACCTGTGTGTTTTAGAGCCTGATTAAGAACCTTGATCACAGACTATACATGTGTGTTTTAGAGCCTGGTTAAGAACTATGATCACAGTTTTTACCTGTGTGTTTCAGAGCCTGGTTAAGAACTATGATCACAGATTTTACCTGTGTGTTTCAGAGCCTGGTTAAGAACTATGATTACAAACTCTACATGTGTGTTTCAGAGTCTGGTTAAGAACTATGAGCACAGACTTTACCTGTGTGTTTTAGAGCCTGGTTAAGAACAATGATCACAGACTATACATGTGTGTTTCCGAGCCTGATTAAGAACCATGATCACAGACTTTACCTGTGTGTTGCAGAGCCTGATTTAGAGATATGATCAAAGACTATACATGTGTGTTCAGAGTCTGGTTAAGAACTATTAGCACAGACTGTACCTGTGTGTTTTAGAGTCTGGTTAAGAACTATGACCACAGACTATACCTGTTTCTTTCAGAGCCTGGTTATGAACTTTGACCACAGACTATATCTGTGTGTTTCAGAGCCTGGTTTAGATCTATGGTCAGAAATTCTTGCTATTAAAATAAGGGAAAGCAAAGAAATTAAAGGTATAACTATAAATGACCTACAATATAAAATATCACAATTTGCAGATGATACATCTTTATTTCTGGACGGATCAGAATCATCTCTTAATTCTACATTAGATATGCTTCATGAATTTTCATTATACTCTGGACTTAACATAAACTATGAAAAAACTAATTTAATTTGGATAGGCTCTATGAAATATAGTACTAGATCAATAAAAACTAAATACAAAATGACATGGGGAGCTACTACCTTTAAAGTTCTTGGGATAATGTTTGATATTAATTTAGACAAAATGGTAATGACAAATTTTGAAAACAAAATCGAAAGTATTAAAAGATCAATAAGTCATTGGAATCGCAGAAATATTACCCCTCTAGGAAAGATAACCATTGTTAAATCATTGTTTCTACCTTTACTTACTCATTTATTTGTATCCCTACCAACACCAAGCGTAGACACCATGAAAACAATAAATCAATACTTTTATGACTTCATTTGGGCAGGACCGAGCAAAATTAAAAAAACAGTAATTGTTAAGGATTATAACGAAGGTGGATTAAATATGGTAGATATATGTTCTTTCGAAAATTACATGAAAATAACATGGCTTAAAAGAATAGTGTCAGGCGAAGGAAATTGTTATTCACTAGCTAAATCGTTAATAGATTTTAAAATATTATTCAATACTGGTAAAATGTATGCCGAAAAAATATGTTTACACTTGAAAAATAAATTTTGGCTTGATGTTTTGAAAAACTATATATTGTATATTGAAAAGCTGCCAATATTAAATTGTGATGATATTTTAGATATGCCTCTTTTTTATAATCATAATTTTAAAATTAGCAATAGCTTTATCTATATTAAATGTCTATATGAAAGAGGCATTCGGTTTGTGAGAGACATAATGATAGAAAGAAACTGCTTCATTTCCAAAGAATCTTTGGATACACAACTTGGAACAAATGTAAACTTCCTATTGTACCAAGGATTAATAAACGTAATAAAGAAATACATTGACAATTTTGAAGACCTGCCAAATTTTGACAAAAACACTAAAGGACCCATATTACCAACTTACATAAAAAAAATATTAACCAGTCCGAAAGAAGAGAAACATATTTATAAAACATTAATTCAAAACAATGACATTCCAGCTTGTAACACTAAATGGAACTCAGAATTTTTAAATATTGATTGGAAAAAAGTGCATGCACTTGTTTTCAATCTAACCAAGGAAACATATATCAGATGGCTCCAGTGCAGAATAGTCCACAGAATATTGGGAACAAAATCCCTGATGTTCAAAATGAAAATTGTTACAAATAATCTATGTACATTCTGTAATTTGGAAGTTGAAAATATAATT
>VMBQ01004109.1:0-45153 GCA_007657795.1 Dreissena rostriformis | reverse complement strand
TGAATTTAAAAAAAAAAAAAAAAAAAATAAAATTTTAAAAAAAAAAAAAAAAAAAAAGAAAAAAAAAAAGATCTATGGTCACCGACTTTACCTGTATGTTTTAGAGCCTGATTAAGAACCTTGATCACAGACTATACATGTGTGTTTTAGAGCCTGGTTAAGAACTATGATCACAGACTTTACCTGTGTGTTTCAGAGCCTAGTTAAGAACTATGATCACAGATTTTACCTGTGTGTTTCAGAGCCTGTTTAAGAACTATGATCACAAACTCTACCTGTGTGTTTCAGAGTCTGGTAAAGAACTATAAGCATAGACTTTAACTGTGTGTTTTAGAGCCTGGTTAATAACTATGATCACAAACTCTACCTGTGTGTTTCAGAGTCCGGTAAAGAACTATGAGCACAGACTTTACCTGTGTGTTTTAGAGCCTGGTTAATAACTATGATCACAGACTATACATGTATGTTTTAGAGCCTGATTAAGAACTATGATCACAGACTATACATGTGTGTTTCAGAGTCTGGTTAAGAACTATGAGCACAGACTTTACCTGGTAGTTTAAGAACCTGGTTAAGAACTAAAATCACAGAATATACATGTGTGTTTCTGAGCCTGGTTAAGAACTATGATCACAGACTATACATGTGTGTTTTAGAATCTGGTTAAGCATTATGATCACAGACTATACTAGTGTGTTTTAGAGACTGGTTTAGAACCATGATCATAGACTATACATGTGTGTTTAAGAGCTTTTTTAAGAATTATGATCACAGACCTTAATGGTGTGTTTCAGAGCCTTTTTATAAATTATGATAACAGACTATACCTGTGTGTTTCATAGCCTGGTTAAGACCTATTATCAGAGACCATATATGTGTTTTTCAGAGTCTGGTAAAGAACTATGATCACAGACTATAAATGTGTGTTTCAGAGCCTGGTTAAAAACTATGATCACAGACTATACAAGTGTGTTTTAGAGCCTGGTTATGAACTATGATCACAGACTATACCTGTGTGTTTAAGAGCCTGGTTAAGAACTATGATCACAGACTATACCTGTGTGTGTTAGAGCCTGGTTACGAACTATGATCACAGATTATACCTGTGTGTTTTAGAGTCTTATTAAGAGCTATGATCACAGACTATACATGTGTGTTTCAGAGTCTGGTTAAGAACTATTAGCACATACTTTACCTGTGTGTTTTAGAGTCTGGTTAAGAACTATGACCACAGACTATACCTGTTTCTTTCAGAGCCTGGATATGAACTTTGACCACAGACTATATCTGTGTGTTTCAGAGCCTGGTTTAGAACTATGATCACAGACTATACCTTACTGTGTTAGGGCTCGGTTAAGAAATATGATCACAGACTATACCTGTGTGTTTTAGAGCCTGATTCAGAACCTTGATCACAGACTATACATGTGTGTTTAAGAGTCTGGTTAAGAACTATGAGCACAGACTTTACCTGTATGTTTCAGAGCCTGGTTAAGAACTATGATCACAGATTTCACCTGTGTGTTTCAGAGCCTGGTTAAGAACTATGATCACAGACTATACCTGGGTGTTTCAGAGTCTGGTTAAGAACTATGAGCATAGACTTTACCTGTGTGTTTTAGAGCCTGCTTAATAACTATGATCACAGACTATACCTGTGTGTTTATGAGCTTGGTTAAGAACTATAATTACAGACTATGCCTGTGTGTTTCAGAGCCTGGTTAAGGACTATGATCACTGACTATTCCTGTGTGTTTCAGAGCCTGGTGAAGAACTATGATCAGGACATGGAGACCCTCACCAAGCAGCAGAAGCAGCAGGTGGAGAAGGCTGAAGCCAGCCAGGTCGGGGACCTCAAACGCATCAAGATGGACCAGGTATTGTCAGCAGGTCGATGGGAGGGGGGATGGGCTAGGGTTTTAAGGGGGAGGCATCCTCATGCTCTGCTGGAGTTTGATGAAAACCTACATTGTGTGTCTATTTTATGTTGTCCATTTTATTTGAATCAAAGTGTATGTCAATAAGTGCTCCATTAGTAGTTTTGAATGATTTTTTGTTGTAAAATGATATCCATTAACAATGACAAATTATTGAAATATAAAGTATAATTATAACATTTATATTTCATTTGACCCATTCTATTCTGAAATTCCTCACTAAGGAATCCAGTGGGGGTGATGCAGACCTTTGTGCGCTTCTAGTCAAGTTTTCTTGTGAACATTACCATGCACATACTTAGTCTGGAGGTCTGCTTTAAGTGTATTTATGCGTAATTCCCCATAGACATGCTTAACTCGTTATCGTTATTCTTAATGCTGAAGGGTTCTTTTTGTTGTTAAAGGAGCGGGATTACAAAACGTTCAAAGATAAGCAGAAGAAAGACAGGAAGTTGACGCAGCGTGAGTTTGACATGCTGGCCAAGACAGAAAAGAAAGAGAAGGTCCGCAAACGCAAGGAGCACAAAGAGATACTGCTTATGGAGGAGGTAAGCAATGTCTGATGTCAAATGAGCCTTCAGGGCCTTTCGTCATCTTGTCACATAAACCGTAGCAATTTGGTAAGGGATATAGCAGCTTTCTGCGTAATATAACCAAACGTTTCTGAAAAAACTACATATGTTTAAATTGATTGAAACAATGAATATGAGTCGGGCTCTGTAAATACCCGGATTAGCCTCTGCAGTCAGCAGTTAGATACTTTCCGCCTAGACTGGATTTTGGTTTATAAGAGACTTTAAATTTAAAAGCCCATAAAGCGGGAAGTTTCTTCCCTGATAAGCCTCTGTAGACTACACAGACTAATCTGGAATTACACTAAGCACATGCATTAAGCCCAGTTTTCCCAGACAGTGACTGTGACTAATACGTGTTGGTCACTATTAACAAACCTGACCGTGTGTTGTGTGATTCCAGGACCGAGAGTTCCAGGCGGCCCAGCAGGAGCGTATGGACAAACAGATGAAGCAGCTGACAGAGGCCCACAAGCAGAAGATTGCCATGCTGGAGAGCCAGTTCCTGCAACAGAAACAGCAGCTTCTCAGAGGTATGTCTTATGAACATGCTAATTAGAGACGAAACTTTCAGCATTTATTGTATACATGTTTATTGGTTAAAGAAAGTCTCTTCTTAGCAAAAATCCAGTGTAGGCGAAAAGTGTCGTCCCTGATTAGCTTACACAAGCTACACAGGCTAATCTGGGATGACACTTTATGCACATGCATTAAGCCCCATTTTTCCAGAGCAAGGTGTCTATTGAATCTCAATTAAATGTGTTCTTTTTATCTTTTCTCTATTGTCTAATTTAAGACACCTTAAAAGCAATTATATTGTTCTACCTTTTTAAGTTCAGTTATTCTGACTACTGAATTCTCCCTTATTTCAGCGCGTCCCTTGTTATTCTAACTACTGAATTCTCCCATATCTTCTTGTTACTATGGATACTAATTTCTCCCATATTTCAGCGCGTGAGGCGGCCATCTGGGAGATGGAGAAGCATCAGCTGCACAAGAAACACCAGCTGGCCAAGAGTCAACTCAAGGACATGTTCTTCCACAAGAGGCAACAGATGCTCACACGACATCAGAAGGTATGGGTGTGGTCCTCATTATGGGAAAACTGGGCTTAATACAAGTGTGTAAAGTGTCGTCTCAGATGAACCTGTGCAGGCCGCACTGTCTAATCTGGGACGACACTTTCCGCAAAATGGATTTTCGCTAATAAGAGACTTCCTTTTAATGAAAAATGCCCTAAAAGCGAAAAGTGTTGTCCCTGATTAGCCTGTGCAACTGCACATGCTAATCTGGGACGACACTTTACACACATGCAGTAAGCCCAGTTTTCCCAGAACGAGGCTTAAATGTATGGTCCCTGGTTTCTAGTGACCGTCCGAGTATTCATTGAAATGCTGAAGATTTTTAGTGCACTTCCCTTTAACAAAAAGTTTGTTACACCCTACAGATACATGTATTCTCAACATTATTTTTTTATTGTGACTTTTCTTTAGACTTATTTCTTATTATGACTTTTCTTGGGGCTATTTTCTTATTGTGACTTTTCTTGACGCTTTCCATTATAAGATGTATTATGTTGAATACGTGTTAAATCAATCAAATAGAGCCTCCCAGAAGAAACCTGTTATTGTATTGTCAAACTCGCGAATGGATTAATTAAACACTTTGTAGGAAACAATTCAAACATGTTATCAACACATGGAGTTCAGGATTGACAAGGTAATCTTAACGGGCATAACTGTTTGCCACCAAGACCACACGCTTCTGTGATGATTTTGTTTTTCTTTGTGTTGTGATGCATTAAGGTGACACGGACCTGATGTGTTGGCATTTGGGTGACAAGGACCTCATTTTTTGGCATTTGGGTGACAATGACCTGATTTTGGGCATCTGGTAACAAGGACCTGATTTTTTGGCATTCATGTGACAATGACCTGATTTGGGGCATCTGGTGACAAGGACCTAATTTTTCTGGCATTCGAATGACAAAGCCCTGATTTTTTTGGCATTCGGGTAACAAGGACCTGATTTTTTGGCATTCGGGTGACAAGGACCTGATTTTTGGCATTTAGGTGACAAGGATCAAATTTCTTGGTATTCAGGTGACAAGGACCTGATTTTTTGGCATAAAGGTGACAAGGACTGATTTTTTGGCATTTAGGTGACAAAGACCTGATTTTTCGGGCATGCTGTCGTGTTTAGTGAGAAGATAAGCTTATGATCACTTTTTTCATATTGCAATACAAATTGTAATTGAGACAATGGACATATTTTATGAAAATTGTGTGTGGGTCAATCGCATCAATTGAAATGTTCTGTTCTTAAATATATTGTATAATGTAATTTTAACTTGTGAAATAAAGTAATTTGATATTATCATTCTCAAGACTTATCAAGCAATCTGGACCTGCAGGGATAGAAACTAACTGGTTTACGGTAGGTTGCCCATGCGGGCAATGATCTCTAGACCAATGAGTAAGTAACTCAAAACCAGCTACACGTCATAATTATATAATACTTATTTTTAACAAAATAAAATCAGACAATATTATAAAATTACGCCATTACTCGATGTATTTGCTCTGCTATGAGCAAGAATCTTCATACTTTGGAAAAATAAACTGATAAACTGCAGATATAACTGTTTTAAGCTTTAAAAAATCTATTTGCCATACGGGCCATCAAATTTTATAATTGTTTGCCCCGAACCTAAATCTACTCTCCCGGGACAAAGAGCAATCATTAATTGCATATCACTGACATGCTATGTTTGTGCTCCAGGAGGTAGAGCAGACGAAGCGCAGCAACCTGTCAAAGGAGGAGGAGACGCAGCATTGCCACCTGCTGGAGAAGAAACGCCTTCTCAAGATCCTCCAGCCTGAGTGCTGCCTCATGTTCAAGCAGGATCTGCAGCTCAGCATCGCAGCAAACCCACACGACGAGCGATCAAAACTGAAACAGGTGATTGTCTACGTGGGTTAGTTTTAAGACTGCAAACATGTATAAGCAAGGCTTGAATTGTTTAAAAAAAAATTAAAGTATACTAATGTATTCTAATTTGTTTGTTATGTGATGGAACGTCCATGGCTGCAATTTTGGAAGTCCTGAGAAATTAACACCCAACATCACTGCTAAAATTGTATCTTAGTATAAATTTTTAACATTCAGCCGATTGCATTCACACTGTAACAAGCATTCTGATTGGGCATTCCAACCGTTTCAAGCATTCTGATAGGGCATTCACGCTGTGACACACATTTGGATTGGGCAATCACAATGTGACAAGCATTCTGATTGGACATTCACAATGTGACAAGCATTCAGATAGGGCATTCACATTGTGACAAGCATTATGATCATGTATTCACAAAGTGACAAGCCTTCTGATTTGGGAATTCAAACTGTGACAAGCATTCTGATAAGGCATTCACAAAGTGACAAGCATTTTGATTGGACATTCACAATGTGACAAGCATTCTTATTGGGCATTCAAACTGTGACAAGCATCCTGATAGGACATTCACACTGTGAAAAGCATTCTGATTTGACGTTTTTACTGTAACAAGCGTTCTGATTTAATATTTTAGGTTGAGACTAAGTTTGAGATCATCAATTTTCTTTGTTGTAGAGCCTGGGGGATCATTTTAAATTCGTATATTTAATGTGATTGGGGACTAACCTTAGACCAGAAATCGTTTAGATTTACACTTGTCTTCCATACTTATATGGAATGTATGAAAAAAAATTGTTAATTCTCTTTTTATGATCAAGTAAATTATAGCCCAAAACATAATTATGTTGTTGTGTTAATGAGCTCTAATATCAGAGAAAAAGGCTTATTCAGCTTTTTTGCTTAAAAATTGCGCTCTATTATATTAATTAAGTATTATATATTTTATCTATAACAACACATGCCTAAGACCCCTTAAAATATAATCGAACAAAATAGTGAACAGTGTTGGCCTTAGAAAACTCAGGCAGAGGATCCCTGGAGAAGAGCCGTTATTCAAAGCTCCTTAGGGAAATATGTTAATAAGGAATGATTAGTGGTCAACAAAAAATTCAGACACATTTTCTATGGGAAATCTAATCTTGAAAGCAATTATGGCACGGGCTTATGTTGATGTTTGTGTACTAAGTTTCATGACAATGAGCAGAAGCGTATGAAGTCTATGCAGCAACAACAGGAAAACAAGCATAAAAAGCAGTGGGAGGAGCTTGTGAACCGCAATGAGTCCAGTCTACGGGAGCTGGAGCAGTTACAGGTAGGTGCAATGAGTCCAGTCTGCGGGAGCTGGAGCAGCTTCAGGTCGGTGCAATGAGTCCAGTCTACGGGAGTTGGAGCAGCTTCAGGTAGGTGCAATGAGTCCAGTCTACGGGAGTGGGAGCAGCTTCAGGTAGGTGCAATGAGTCCAGTCTGCGGGAGCTGGAGCAGTTACAGGTAGGTGCAATGAGTCCAGTCTACGGGAGTTGGAGCAGCTACAGGTAGGTGCAATGAGTCCAGTCTACGGGAGTTGGAGCAGCTTCAGGTAGGTGCAATGAGTCCAGTCTACGGGAGTTGGAGCAGCTTCAGGTAGGTACAATGAGTCCAGTCTGCGGGAGCTGGAGAAGTTACAGGTAGGTGCAATGAGTCCAGTCTTTGGGAGCTGTAGAAGTTAGAGGTAGGTAAAATGAGTCCAGTCTGCGGGAGTTGGAGCAGCTACATGTAGGTGCAATGAGTCCAGTCTGCGGGAGCTGGAGCAGTAACAGGTAGGTGCAATGAGTCCAGTCTGTGGGAGCGGGAGCTGGAGTAGTTACAGGTAGGTGCAATGAGTCCAGTCTTCAGGAGCTGGAGCAGTTACAGGTAGGTGCAATGAGTCCAGTCTGCTGGAGCTGGAGCAGTTACAGGTAGGTGCAATGAGTCCAGTCTGCGGGAGCTGAAGCAGTTACAGGTAGGCGCAATGAGTCCAGTCTACGGGAGCTGGAACAGTTACAGGTAGGTGCAATGAGTCCAGTCTGCGGGAGTTGGAGCAGTTACAGGTAGGTGCAATGAGTCCAGTCTACGGGAGCTGGAGCAGTAATAGGTAGGTGCAATGAGTCCAGTCTGAGGGAGCTGGAGCAGTAATAGGTAGGTGCAATGAGTCCAGTCTACGGGAGCTGGAACAGTTACAGGTAGGTGCAATGAGTCCAGTCTGCGGGAGCTGGGGTAGTTACTGATAGGTGGGATATAGGCTTTAATATGTTAGCCTTGCTATGGAAAATGGGGCTTAATGCACGTGCGTAAAGAGTCTTCCTATATTAGAATGTGCAGTCCGCACAGGCTAATCAGAGACAACACTTTCGGCATAAGCTGGATTTTTTGCAAAGAACATACTTTTTTTAATAGAAAAAAAACAAGAAAAGCGGAAAGTGTTGTCCCTAATTAGCCTGTCCATACTGCATAGGCTAATCTGGGACGACACTTAACTCACATTCATCAAACCTCGTTTTCTCAGAGCAAAACCAGGCTAGCTAGATCAAATAGTAGAGAACATAAATTTCAATTTTTGGTTCTTTAATTTCCATCCTGGCCACTTAACTTAGTATTAGGCAATAAATTAGATCTTTTGTCAATTTCCCCCATAGTTTTGACTCAAATGGAGCAATTTACAGTAACTGGCATGTGTATATGCAATCAGTACCTGTTAACTGCTTAGATCGGCAGTTAAAAAAGTTTGCCCTGTACAATTGTAACTGAAATGCTGTTACATACTATGAAACATATAAGTCAATCAGTCGACCAAAACTAAGTGTTAATGTATAATGGGACTCTTGTGATTGAAATATGAATAATTAAGAAAACAAAAACAACAACAACAGAAAGACCCTTTGTTAGATATTATATTGCGGGTAGATCAGAATAATGTTTTGCAATGAAAAAAAAAGGAACACAACCCTTTAGAGGACCACAGTAAACCCCTAAAGTGTTATGCATTTAAAGCAGAATGTTATATGCATGTGTTGTATCTCTCAGCTCTATGTGTGGCTTGGTTGCAGGCAGAGAAGAGGAAGATGTTGATGGAGCATCAGACCCTGAAGCTCAAGGAGCTCGATGAGCAGTATTCCAACGAGTTCAGGGAATGGAAGAACATGCTGGTGCCACGGAAACAGGTAACACTCCAACATAGCGCTGGCTACATGTACATACTTTTTTTTTCGGGTACCCCTTTGAGCACTAGTGGGAGTTTTACACAAATACTTGTCACTTCATTTTGAATGTAAATGCTTTCATATAGTACATTAATACTCGGTCATAAGTCGAGATTGATTCCCTTTAACTTATTGCCATTTAACAAAAAATTGAGGAAGATTTATCCTTGTATTGATGGTTTGTATTTGTTGTTGTAAAGAAAACAATTTGAATTATAACATAAACCGTCTTTTATAAAATGATATTTTACTTACCAATTTATATAATCATATTTAAGCGCCTTTGAACGTGCACTCTTGTATGAAAAGGGCGCTATATAAATCCGGTATAATAATAATAATAATAATATTTAAAAACTTTACCTTTTGTTATGATACTTTAATCAGAATGTTTTTGTTAGCAGTTTTTTAGTTTGAACTCGTTAACAAAGAGTTGTGACTTAAATACCAATGTCAAAAAAGTTCGTCCCTGCATTAAGCCTTGTTTTCCCAGAACGAGGCTCATTTTATTTGTCTGGCCTTAAATGTTCCAAGTACCTTACTCCTAGTGTCTGATTGCATCACTTTATTTGTTGGCTCTCTGTTTAACAGTTGTTGATGGAGACAGAAGCGAATGTCTCTACCAAACCACTGGTCGGTTCACATGTTGGAAAATGCATTTGAGCCTCGCTTTGGAAAAATGAGGCTTAATGCATGTGTGTAGTGTCATCCCAGATAAGCATGTGCAGTCCGCTAAGAAGAGACTTCCTCTAAACGAAAAATACAATATACGCTGATAGTGTCGTTCCTGATTAGCCTGTGCAGCATGCACATGCCAATATGAAATAACACTTTAAACACTTTATGCATTAAGGCCCATTTTCCCAGAGCGCAGCTCACTGTTTAAATCACAATTCATTAATCAACGTATAACACATATTCATATTAGTTTTGTTGATTAATTTGTCACCAACATTCGTTTGTAAGAAAGGTATATGTACATGCTTTTACAGCCTTTCATCACACCAGTTTTTTCAGTTCAGTTCTTCACGAGCACTGTTTCACAAATATGGTGTATGAGAACTAGATATGTTGTATTTCTAATTACAGACTGTGTTTTATTAGGATTAATGAGATTTGCTTAACAATATTGTCAAATTTAATTGGATGGAATTTCTCTAATTCACCTGACAGGTTTTCAATTAGAAGAAAATGATGCTCTTTGGTATTTATTCGATTTTACTAATACTTAAGTTTTGCGACTACTTAAAATGAGAAATTGCAGGGGTATTTATCATCTTCAATGACTGTTCTAGTTACAAGTATGTTTTTATCAGAGTTTTCACACAAAGTGTTTACATATGGGCCTCTCTGTGAGAATACGCGGCTTAATGCATGTGCATAAAGTTTCATCCCAGATTAGCCTATGCACTTACAGAGGCTAATCAGGGACAACACTTTCTGCTTGCACTGGATTTGTTTTAAGAAAAGAATTCCTTTACACGTAAAATCCATAAAGCGTAAAGTGTCGTCTCTGTCCGCACAGGGTAATCTGGGACAACACTATATGTACATGCATTAAACCCTGTTTTCCCAGAACAAGGGTCATATGCTATAAGTGCCCATGCCATTTCAGCGACTGGAGGACGAGTTCACGAAGCAACGTGAGGAGCAGGAGAGGTTCTATGGTGCCATTGTAATGACGGACGACAGCACGTACGGGCCCAACAACCGCTCCGTGCCTAACAGTCTCAGAGACAAACCGGACTCAATATCGCGGCACAGCACCATGATTTAGTGTGATTTAGCCTCGGTGCGTCTGAAACCCGCCGTGTCTGCTCATGGGCGGCTGGTCCAGAGGCCGATACATGAAACACTCACCTCCCAAACAATGTGGTTGCACCAGAAACTGTCTATGTCAATACCTGATTGTGAAGTTGAAATGCTGATATTTGTTTTCAGCGAATGATGCACATTTGCAAATGTTGTAGCAAGTCAAGTATAATTATGTTAGTTTTAAGTATACATTGACTGTTTTAATTATTCACGCCTTACGGCTTCTTAGCAACCGCTACGATGTAATGCCGCACCTTTGTTGAAAGTACATTCCGTCAGTTTGTGAATGTAGGACTGGTGCAGGTCCATTTCTGTGATTTACAAAACGGATTATTCTCGCTGTGCACGCGCTCTGTTTTATAGATGGGGGACGGGAAGTAGTGAATTTGCCAAAAATGGGCCTAGATCGTGAACTTGTATTGTTCAGTATCGCTATACACAAAAATTGCACACTGTAGCTAATCTATGACACAAACATATTGCCATAATCATTTCAAAATCCTTTCACGGTTTTGCCATCACTTACCATGATGCGTGTGTTTAGGGATGTTTTTGCATCATTCATACCCGGTACATACACACATATTCATAACTATATCCACTTATAGGTATCAAATTAATTATTTATAATTTCAAATTTTGTGGCAAGTTAAGTATAATTATGTTTGTTTAAAGTATGCATTGACTGTTTGATTCACTCCTTGTTTGTTTTTTTAGCAACCGCTAACTTGTTGTGGCAAGTTTATTTTTCACAGAATGAGACAGTGTCTAAGTGAAGCTTTGATCTATTTGAATGACTTCATGTATGTCATAACTTTATGTAATTATATAAATAGCTTATTATCAACGCCATGACTTCGGAATGTTAGTTGCACATACTGATCCTAGTAAACTAGATGATTTACCTGTTGAAGGGTTCCCATATGATGTTTAACTGTTGACTGGTTCACACATGATTAACAAGTTGACTGACCCACATATGATTTACCAGTTCACCTGTTTATATATGGTTTACCAGTTTACCTGTTCACATATGGTTTACCAGTTGACCTGTGCACATATGGTTTACCAGTTGACCTGTTCACATATGGTGTACCAGTTGACCTGTTCACATATGGTTTACCAGTTGACCTGTTCACATATGGTTTTCAAGTTGACCTGTTCACATATGGTTGACCAGTCGACCCGTTCACATATGGTTTACCAGTTGACCTGTTCACATATGGTTTATCAGTTGACCTGTTCACATATGGTTTACCAGTTGACCTGTTTACATATGGTTTAGTAGTTGACCTGTTCACATATGGTTTATCTGTTGACCTGTTTACATATGGTTTACCAGTTGACCTGTTCACATATGGTTTACCAGTTGACCTGTTACACATATGGTTTCATACTGGTTTACAGGTAATGTACCAGTTGACCTGTTACACATATGGTTTCATACTGGTTTACAGATAATGTACCAGTTGACCTGTTACACATATGGTTGCATACTGGTTTACAGATAATGTACCAGTTGACTGTTACACATATGGTTTCATACTGGTTTACAGATAATGTACCAGTTGACCTTTTGCACATATGGTTTCAAACTGGTTTACAGATAATGTACCAGTTGACCTGTTACACATATGGTTTCATACTGGTTTACAGATAATGTACCTGTTGACCTGTTACACATATGGTTTCATACTGGTTTGCAGATAATGTACCAGTTGACTGTTACACATATGATTAACCATTAGAATGGTTCACAGATGATTTTCAATTTGACCGATTTATAGTTTTCTGACTACCGGTAGTTGAATGGTCACTTGAGAATCGTGACATTCCATAAAGTACTGCAGTCTGCAAGTTGGTGAGTTTGTACTGCAGTCTGCGAGTTGGTGACTTATTAACAGAAATCTTTACAAACCTTTAAGTTAAGCATTCGGCCTTAATTGTGAAAATAATCTTTGTTTAGTACATTTACCATAAAAAAAATATAAAAAAAAATATAAAAAGTATCATTATTGTCCCCATGTTTAGTCTCTATTTGTGTATTTTATATAAGCATGATATGCAATAATTGGCCTACCGTTCATTCCCCTCTAACCTTAACAATACCTTAACAACGCTCAGCAAAATGCTGTTACGTTTTAAACTTCTTGTCATGTGTTGATGTCAGTGAATAATGTTGGTTTTCATTTGCATTCAAAGGGACTGAACTTTCACTAATAAGCAGAGTTTACTCCCAAATATATTATCAATATTATATGTCTTTTAGTCATTTATGGGTATGATTTTAATTAAATATCATTAAGATGTTGTATATTGTATGTATGGACTGAACAATTATTACGTATATTTAATATTTGTATAATTACGGATATGCACAGAGCAACAGACTTTTTATTTTTTACTATTTTCTGTTGTTAAGTTTATTTGTATTTTACTTTGTGTTCTACTGTAAAGGCTTAATTTGAAAAACAAGTTTGTGAACATGTATTCTCAATGTCTGGTTATAATAAAACTTGCAAACTAAAACAAGTTCCTTAAAATACGAAAGTCTTTCTTCAACTGTGGCAAATGTCTAGAGAGCCACAGTATTTTCTTTTCATTTTCGTGTAAACATTAGTTTTCCTGTCATCTTTTCTTGCGTTATTTGAGATTTTATATAGTTTTATATTCAAAAACGTACATAAACTGACTTGTTAACGTGTTTTTATTTTTAATTAATTCATATTTTATCTCTTGACTTTTTTTAATCTTAAAAAAACAAACTTGACAGTTCATGTAATGAAGTACAATAAAGGCTTCCCTTTAGAATGAATAACATTGTATTTCCGTACTATAACTTTAAAAATGTAGGATTTTTATGTTAATTAATGTATGTGTTTATAGCATATTATTTATAATGTATTATCAAGTTGTGTTCAATGTGTCCATTGTTTGAATTCAATTCCCAATTAATACACAAATTGTTAGTTCAATACGTCCTGACATAGAATTAAAACAAATCTGGTTGGTATGCACTTAATTATACAGATTTAAAATAAATATATATGTTTATTATATTCAGCAGTCTGTTTCACACCTTATATGTAGCTTATAATTTGGTGAGTTATTAATTCTTAGTGCTATGGAATTGATATCATTTACACAAATACTGCATAACTGAACATTAAATTTCAAAAGTGTGTTTTTCTTTTTTTCTTTTTTTTTTTACAATGTAAGCGGTGTGTGTGTGCGTCTTTCAAAGTTAATGAGGTCCTTTCGCACTTTAAGTTGCATAATGTGAGGACCCGGAGTGTGTCCCAGAACTCCTATCTAATTAACTTCACTAGACTCACGAACATTTGGGATTTTGAATTATAGCTGTACTTTCCAGCTATTAGATTTTCACCGAAAGATATTGAATTTCGATATTGTGTTGTTCTGTGGGGGGAAACCGGACTACCTGGGGGAAACCCCACCTCTCCATTATGGCAACCACTCACCAAGCTCACATGCGCCGTAAGCAGGAATTGAATTGTGTCACCTAGGTGAGAAGCGCGTGTACCAAGCACTGCTCAAACCGGACAGCCTACAACGATGGCTTGACTGGTGTATTAATTAATTGGATGGTGGATGGTTACTAGGGATCCCATGTTTGCAGTTGATATAATATGCACAGCAGGTATGCTATCTTATGACGAGCACGGTGACTGTGAATAATTTCACATCACATTGGCTTCCAGTTGGGGATTCTGAATTGGAGTAAATATGAGGGAAAAAAGGGCAATTGTCAGTAACTGAATCAAATGCTAACAAACAGCGTCTGTTCTCTCCAACATGCTGGCATGGATATCAGGATGTAACAAAAAGAAACCATTCAGCGCAAATATCTGTCAATGAGCACAGTTGTAAAGAGCTATATATGAGCACAATGTGCTCAGGTGAGCTAATAACTCTATTGTTAAATTTTGTAGGTCCCCTTTCACTAATTTCTGATTAAATTTACAGTCCTCAATGTCAGATGGTATGTATAATGTACTAAATTTAGATTTTTATCTACATTTACATTTTACATAAAACTTAATATAATAACCCAATGATTAACTCTGACAACTTGTCAAAAATATACCATGAACTGTATATTCTTTAGATGAATTGATTAGTGGTGAGACTTAACAAATTCAATAGCGTATACAAAGTGTTCGTTAAACATTGTTAAACCTTATCATACTGTGAATAGTTTGAAATGTTTGCTAATCAACTCATTGATTATTGACTTTAAAATACACAGTCACATGACTTGATATCACCTTGCATGGGTTATGCAGATTGAATTTCAATGTTTCAGTTAACAACGAAAGAAGTTATCAATAGTGAGAAAATGGTTTCCAATTTGGAGAGTTCAATTAATAGAGGATCAGACACATTCTTTGACTTTTCTTGTTTCACCTGTCAGGAAAATAAAAGAAACACATAGGCGGAAGTTTTTTTTTTGTGGGAAATGTGTTCAGCTTCATAACATACTTTTTAAGAAGCATGCAACTTTGGGCAAGGGAAACATCAGCCAGTGGTCAGAGACCAATGTGGATGCACTAGAGCAATGTCAGAAGCACAATAAAGAAAACCTGACAGGATTCTATGAGGACCACAATCAGCTGATATGTCATGCCTGCCATATAAACAATCATCAGTAAGTATTAGGCACTCTTTATCAAGATCCTTTTGCATACTTCTCAACCAACTTTTGACCATGGTTCATATCTCTTTTAAAATTGCAAAAGGTACACAGGAGGACCTGAAGGACCTAGGATGCTCAGGTGATACCCTCTATTTTATTTCAAGTATCGAATATAACTTGTTATCTTCCTTGAATTAAAATTACAGTTTGCAAAACAAGCAGGATACAAAATCTCTGGGTCCATCACCCCAAATAAAGGCACCGCAGTAAAGCATACAAATGAAGTACTAACCAGCATATTGGCATGTAATCATGTATATAGTTAATGTATATAAGGGATGGTCAACAATGCTGCATTCAAACTTGTGAAATGACCTCATTATTTTGACATCAGGTTTTACATTTCAAAGAAATTTGCTCATATAACACTTTTAGATTGTTAAAACGCATACAAGCATTACATATTAGAATATTGCTTAGTTTGGGTAGATTATAAAGTGTTATCCACCACATTAGTCACGAAACAAAAGATATTATTAAAACATGTTTGCCACAAAGTTGTAATAGTGACCAGAACCTTTGATCTCTTGATTTGAAAATAATGGGTCATCCTTCATCAAGACGAACCAGCATACTTATTTATACTATACTAAGTAATCTCTAGATATTGTTTGGAAAATAAATCATGTTACAAGCACATTTGACTTTGATCTGTAGACCACACAATCTTCATTATACAAGACCCTGTTACCATAACCTTTAACCTGATGAACTCAAACTTCATAGTCATCTTCCTTTCCACCAAAGTGACCGTTTGATCATAGGGTCAAAGCGTTTCTCAAGATATAAGATAAGAGTTAAGTCGTTGAAATATTTATGTTAGAAGTAAAATACGCATTCTTTAGTTAAAGCAATAAGACTCAATGTGTTTTTTTAAGATATTGCATATATGCCAAAAATATGATTCAAAATAAGTTATATATTTCAGAATACTAACAATGCTTAGCAAAACACATACATGACGTAAAGTGGGTTTGTTTTGCAGGAAATGCCGTCATGTGGTACTTATAGCTAACAAAGTGAAAGACCTTCATCAAAACGGAGACTTCAATCAGTTGTCAACAACTTTTGATAAACAACACCAGCAGTTGGAACTTTTGAAAGATGACTTTGAGGAAAATATGAAGTTTCTCGAGAAATCCTACAAAACAATTCTACCTTCTTCTGTAATTTAGGAGTCCGAACAGACTTCAGGTAGTCCAAAAATGATGACGCTTTTTTATATACCGTATTTTTCGGGTTATAACACATGTTAACCATAAATTGTTATATCCTCTTTCATGTTTGGTTTCAGATCGAAGTTCAAAGTGAATGTTGTTCAATATGTGTTGTCCTTTGTTATCTCACATTGCACAGTGATTTAACCCATGCCAGTAATATTAAAGTTAATTATTCTAATTTAAAAATATAGAGTTCCGATGCATAGGAATGGAACCACGAGGGCGTTGCCCTAGTGGTTTGATAACAAGCATCGGAACGACATACCGTTGGTTATTACCGCAATAACCAACGGTTACCCGTCGATTATTTCGATTCTAACACTTTTTTATTAATAATTCATCCGCGATTTAAAAGTTATAAATGATAACTATATTAACATTACTTCCTCCAATTTTTCGTGAAAACGTGACTTCACCACAACAATGAAAATCAAATGACGTCGACTTCATTCATAAACAGTGTGAGGACAATCAAAGTGACGTCATACTTATTAACCGTTGATATACCAGGGTAATAACCCACGGTAAGCTCCCTTCTCATTACAATGTGCATGCGTTGGTTATTGGTGTGCGACTGTGGTAGAATTACGCACAACTGATTCACAGAGAAAAAAAAGGGCCAAGATCGGGTTTATTTAAAGTCTCCCCTATTACTTGTCGCAAGCACAAGGAACCAAAATAAATAATTTCGGATTGTTTTGTCGATGTGTTTAGGCAGAACGATGAGTGGCATATTTTTCGGATGTTCAAAATTGCAGACATTCTGATCTCGCGAAACGAATAAGTAAACCATGGGATTTTGTTTTATAATTCAAGGATGATTTTGAAGGAGTCTGACGGACTAACATGTGGTTAGTTTTGACCACAGACACGTAATTTTAATGAATGTTTAAGAAGAAAAGAAGACAACTATTTTAAGTTACACACCAAATATCAAACCCTGACCCTTGCAAATTCGAAGAAGGAAGATTTTAGAAGTTTTCGATATTTACTATACAAGTCTTTATAAATAATTTGGCTCCCGGGCTGAAGCAAGTTATGACACAAGGGGTCTGTAGCAGAGGACTACTATAAGACTCCACATGCCAAATAACAAGCCTCTGGGCCCTGCTGTTTCAGAAAAGAAGATTTTCAAAGTTTTCACTAAATACAATTATGTAAACAAGGTACCCATAGGACGGGGCAAATTTTAACCTCAGAGAGATAATTTTTACAAAGTTGTTAGAGGACCACTATACGATGTTAAACAAAAAATAAATCACTTTGTGTAGTATTTTGGAACGGACAGAAGCAATTTCGAAGTCAGTTGAAATATCATGCGTAAAATTGTTTTGATAAAGTTTCATGACGTTTTGGCAAACAATTTGACTTCTTGATTGTTCACAAAGTTTCATGTCCTTATGTATGTAGAGTGTGAATATGTAGAGGGTGAATATTGAATTATTACAATTGTAATGCGACCATACATTTTGACAACGGACAATACATGACCGATGATAAACAATGGGCAAAATGTCATCACAAATTCTCACTGTAAGCAAGTTGTGCTCATTTTATCTAATAAGGACTCTTGCTAGGTACATCTGTGTAAGCTATGACAGATCACTGTGAGCAGGGTTTTTATACAACGATTTTGTTAAAAGGGTGGGGTACTATGAGTTCCAAGTCGTTTGACTAAAACTGGTAAATGGAATTTCTATTTGTTTGCTTACATACACTTCAAAATTGACAATTAAAGTATTTTCATCATCATAATACAATAATAAGTATAAACAAAGCATCTTTTGAAAACAAACTTGTTGACCAGACAGGGGTTTTCACAGGATAAAAGAAAACTACTTATTCAAGAGCATAATCCCAATGATGATATTGTTCTTGTTTTTTATATGCTTCCGACATCACTAAAGTTTGATTGAACATTTCTCCTTTTCAATACACCCGCTGTCTATATTCTTCCTTGTTAAGCAGAACTCTTACAATTCTCAAGCAGTGGTTGAAGTGTGCGGTCATGACTTGGTATTAAAAACTTCCTTCTGCAGTATGTACAGGGTGAATATGAAGAGGTTGAATATTAAATTATTACAATTTTAATGCGACCAAAAACAAATGCAACTTAAAGTTTTTATAGACAGTGCTCGACACTGACTATTCTGAGTAAGATGTCCTTTGTGCAGACATTCTGATCTTGCGAAACGAATAAGTAAACACAGGGATTTTTTATAATTCAAAGCTGATTTTGAAGGAGTCCGACGGACTTCCTTGACACAAAAACAAGGAGTCCGAGTCTCATTTCAAGTGTCGAACACTGGAGACAGTATCAAAACAAATTTAAGTTTTAACAAAACAAGTTTGACTCCAGGATCTTAATTTGATCAAACTTATTAGAGGACCACCATGTGATTTCGCACAACAAGTATTACAACCTAACCTTACGCTTTCAGAGAACAAGATTTTTAAAGTTATCCATATAAGTCTATATCTCAAGGGACCCTGGGGCAGGGTAAGTGTTTACCCCAGGGCAATGATTTGAACAAACTCAGTAGAGGAAAACCATACAATTTTACACCCACAATATTATACCCTTGACCCTTACAGTTTCAGAGGATAGGATTTGTTAAGTTTCGAGTTTAAGGTCTATTTTAGCTCTGATGACCTACATTTGCAGCTGACTGGAACGATTTGAACAATTTTGAAAGAGGGTCACCCAAGGATCATTGTGTGAAATTTGGTGAACATCCCCCAAGCTGTTTAGGATAAGATGTAGTTTAAAGAAAATGGTTGACGACACACGATGTAGAACTTCCTGCTCAAGAGAGCTATCATGAAACCTATAGGGTTGGGGCCAATTTTGACCCCAAGGGCATGAGTTGAACAAACTTAGCAGAAGAACACTATAAGATGTTGCATGTCAAATAAAAAAAACTTAGAGCATTGCTGCTTCAGAAGATTTTTTAAGTTTTCACTATGTACATATTAAGAAAACAAGTAACCCATAGTCTGTGGCCGTTTTTGACTCCAGGGTCATGATTTGAACACACTTGGTAGTGGACCACCATAGGATGTTCCAACCAAATATTAGACCCCTGGCCCTTGTGGTTTCAGAGAAGATAATTTAAAGGTATTTACTATATAATTCAATATAAATCGTGTGTGACCCTTGGGTCGTAGTCATTTTTTACTTGATAACACATTAAGCAGAGGACCACTTGACAATGTTACAAACAAACTATTGAAGCCCTGACTCTTGTAGTTTTCAGGAAGATTTTTTTAAGTGTTTATTTTTTAATTCTTTCTTTAACTCAAATGACGTGCATATGCAATGGACCGGAACAATTTGAACAACTTTGAAAAAGGGTCAACCAAGGATTTGTCTTTAACGTTTCATTTAAATCTGTCAAGGGGTTAAGGAGGAGAAGTAATTAAAAGAAAACGTTAACGCACGAACCTCACGCAATTCACACACTGACATATGACGGACATCACGGTATCCTTAAAGCTCCCCAGGGGCACTATGTGCAGAGAATAACCCAAGGATCATCCCTGTGAAGTTTCATTAAAATCTGACAGGAGGAGAAGTTGTTAAAAAAAGTTCAGGCACAGTCTGACGAACAACACTGTATCCTTAAAGCTCCCCATGAGCAGTATGTTAGTTTTTGATTTTATTGACAGCCCTCAATTTCAGTGTGTGTGCCTATTTCACTAAATTTTGATCGTAATCTACATTTGCATTTTACATAAACTCTTGTTAAGTTTCCTGAAGTTTAACTATTGCCATGGGTATAAAATATACCATATTTCTGAAGATGATTTGATCATTGATTAGTCTCCTCAAGTTTAATAGCATAAACAAAGTGTTCCTTTAAACATTTTAAACCATATCATAGTGTTAATATTGTACGTGTTTGCTTATCGACCCATTGATATTGGTATGATATTTGTACATGTGACAGCTGACGTATGAAACGATAACACTCACATGAGCAGATAGCGCCTGACATGGGTCACTTAGATTGAAGAATATTCATGTTTAAAGTTAACAATAGAGGAAGTTATCAACAGTGAGAAAATGGCTTCCAATTTTGCTGGTTCAATCAACAGAGGATCAGATTTGTTCTTTGAATTTAATTGTTTCATCTGTCAGGAAAATGAAAGAAACACAGTGGCTGAATTTTACTGTGAGGAATGTTCTAGATTTTACTGTTGCAAATGTGTGGAGCACCATAACTATCTTTACAAGAAGCATACCATTTTGGGCAAGGAAAACATCAGACAGTGGCCTGAGACCAATGTGGATGCACAAGAGCAATGTCAGGAGCACAGGAAAGAAAAACTGACAGGATTCTGTGAGGACCACAATCAGATGATATGTCATGCCTGTCATATCAACAATCATCAGTAAGTACAGCTGAAGTATATAAGAGTTTTTTTGGCACAAGTCTAAACCAACTTTTGATCATCCTTCATATCTTTTCTAAGATTGTAGGGCAAACGGCCCCCGACAATCGGCACCCTGCGTTTTTGTTCAAACCCGGACAATCGGCCCCCGGTAAATTTGTTGACCCGGACAATCAGCACCCGATTAAATTGTTAACCCGGACAAACGACACCCGATTTAAGGCTATGTTGTAATGTCCGTCCTGTAATTTATTTTGTTTTCAAAAAGTAAATGTATCTATCAAAATTTAAAGACAAAGTCATAACGACAAATTTTCTCGTAAAAATTGAATAATGGAGTCATGTCCATTTTCGTTCTTCTATTTACACTTATTTTCATTCGCAGTTTGTTGTTTACGGAAAACATCATATGTTAAGAAATGCTTTAATTTTCTTCCATGTATGTAAATTGTTTACAGGTCTTATTAAACCAATTAGCAGATTACGTTAATCAATCCACACTCAAATAAGTTTGATAAAACAGTTTGTTGATGGATTTATTAATCATCTGTATCAACAAACCAATTAGCGGATTAGAAAAATTAGTCCAACACGGTGCTGACGGGTTTTATCAATCGCCCTTAATCGAGTGCCGATTGTCCGGGTTAACAATTTAATCGGTGCCGATTGTCCGGGTCGACAAATTTACCGGGTGCCGATTGTCCGGGATTGCAAAACAACACTGGGTGCCGATTGTCCGGGTGACGTTTTGTCCGGATACCACTTGTACCCTTTTTTAATGCTGTTAAAATAACAGAAGCGGGCCTTGAGGGGTGTTGCAGGTTGAACAGCCAACATGTAGCGGATCAAAGACAATAAAAGCAAATAAAAGATGACAGTGTGATCAACACCAGATTAAAAAAAAAATCTGCGCTTTTATTAGGGTAATAAAAACATATTGATTGGTATTTGGTTGTTTGTGTTACATTTACTAGTATCTTGTTTTTTCATGTATCAATTTTAATATCTTAAATTCAATCACACATGATTGACATGATGATTATATACTGTTGCTGAAAATAAAGGTAAGATTATAGTAAGTGTGGCCATGATTGTAATTGAAAAAGACTAATTGGAAATTGGCTTCGTCGCTTCAAACACTCCTTAACGGTCATTATGTCCCACTTATCCCCTAGTCATAACAATGTACAACTTAATTGGCATGCAATAAGAAGGGCAGCTTACTAACACCTCATAACAGTTGACTAGTTAATTGGCATGTGATAAACAGGGCCCAACGCCTGCAAGTGACTCTTAAGTGACCCCTCTCCCTACCGCAATTTATCGCGGGAAAGTATTACAAACAAATCGGAAAATGACTGACGCAAACGAATTAACATGTAAACGAAATAGTCTTCTTTTTTTAAACTACGAAATTGCATGTTGACGGAAAAAATGGTTTTACATTATTTGTAAAACATGTGTGAGGCAAAGTCACACTGTGACCTTAAACTTTGATCTAGGTCTTGTTTTGAAAATCATTATGGGTCAACCATAATCAAGACGAACCAGCATATTAATTTATATAATCCTAAGTATTCTCTTGATATTGCGTTGAAGCAATTTTCATGTAACAAGCGCATTTGACCTTGATCTTAGATCTGTTGGCCTCAAAATCAATAGGCATTTTTCTTTCCTTCCTCCCAAGTAACCGGCATAGATGATCATAGGTCAAAGCGTTCTCTAGATATTGAGCAGAAATAAATTTCAAAATACAAGCCCTTTTGACCGTTACCTTTGACCCGATGACCGCAAACTTCATAGGCGTCTTCCTTTAACCAAAGTAACCGCTTAACCAATTTATATGAATATAGATAAAAGCGTTCTCAAGATATTGTGCGCAAACGAATTTCCTGTTACAAGTCCCTTTTTGTTATATTGGCATCAAACTCAATATGTGTCATTCATTCATCCTAAGTAACAGCATACCAATTTAAATTATTGTGCACAAACTTTTACCTTTGACCTAGTTATATCAAAACCAAAATTAATCTTCTTTTCGACCCATATAACCACCTTACCAATTTGCATGATTGTACGTCAGAGTGTTCTCAAAATATTATGACCATGACCTTTGACCTGTTGACCTTAAAATCTACATTCTTCTCACTTTCCTCTCAAGTCTCAACCATACCAATTTGGATGGTTGTAGATCAAAGCATTATATAGATATCTGCGAAAATTAATAAAAAAATCAAAGCAAATTATTTTATATGAATGCTGATATGGTCTATGGACCAACCGACCTAAATACCAACCTTCTGACCAACGAAGGACAAGTGAAAATGAACATACCCCTAATTCATATAATAGAAGTAAATATACATCTCTATGAAAACTTGTGATTTAAAATCAATAATCTACCAAAACCAACCACTATCCTCTGTACTATGGTGTGTAAAAAAAAATATCATTTAGTACTTTGTGCCCTTCTGGTCTGAATAACATTGTAAAAAAATACAGAAAAATGGATATTTTTACAGATATTTCAAAAAATGAGATTCCAAATAAATTGTATATTACTGAATATTAAACATGCTTAGCAAAACATACGCATGATGTAAAGTGGGCTTGTTTTTTGCAGGAAATGCAGTCATGTGGTACTTATAGCTGACAAAGTGAAAGATCTCCATCAAAAAGGAGACTTTAAGCTGTTGTCAGAAAATGTTGCTACACAACACCAGCAGTTGAAACAGATGAAAGATGACTTTGAGGAAAATATGAAGTCTCTTGAGAAATCTTACAAGAACATTCTGGAAGAAATCAATGCTTTACGAAGGGCAATTAATTATTCTTTGAATCTACTGGAGAAGAATACCAAGAAGGAGTTGGACACATTTCTGGCCACCATGAGGACATCTATTCAAAATGATTTTATAAACTGCACTAAGTCAATAAAAAATACAACATACTTGAAAGAAGATTTGCTGAGAAATAAAGACAAAAGTGAAGCACTGATTTTTATTAAGTATAGAAAATGCCTTGACCAGTCCCTCAAGGTAGAAGCAGTTTTACAAGAGATGACAACAACGAATGAGCGGACACTTACCTTTAATCCTGACACAACCATTCAACAAACCCTGTCCACTCTCTCAAGATTGGGACAAATACAGAGCACAGTAAAACAGTCACAACCTGCTAAAGGGACAACACAGAACACAGTTACCGGACAGAGTAAAGCTAAAGCACCCAGCCAGTCTGACCCTGGAAACCAAACAACTCCAGTTATCAAGGTAAAAAAGTCCAATCCAGAATCCAGTTCGTCTACAAAGTATAGCAATGGAAACCAACCAAGTGATCTGACCAAGTCAGACCAGGTGTATGATCCAGTATCAAATTCATCACCCCAGTTGATCCAAGAATATGAACTTGGTGCAGTAAGCAAGCCTGATCTTATCATACAAGTAAAGAGTAGTGAGAAGTATAGTGTGAAGATAGAGAGGGATTCATCCAAATGCACTATATGCGGTATCTGTGAAACAGCTACTGGAGAAACCATCATCACAGACCGTTTTAACAAGCGAGTAAAGCTGCTAGATCAGACCTACAAGGTGGTGGCCCACTGTGACTTGCCTGATAAACCATGGTACATGTGCAGCATTGACTCCAGTCTGGTTGCTGTAGCTCTGGATAACAGTGAGATCCACTTCATCAGAGTGACTAATGGTCAGCTGGATAAGGACAGAATTCTGAAGCTCAAACATAGCTGCTGTGGTATTGCCCATCACCAGGGTAACCTGTTCATTACAGATAGTAGAGCTCTGTACCACTACACTGTGGATGGAAGACTAATGAGCACGATGTATGAGGATACATCAGGAGGTAATAGCTATCACTATTAATTTTCTAATTTTCAAAACTGTTAAATCCCATGCTTCTACTGTCATTGAAATTAAGAAGTAGGCTTCATATACCAGTAATCTTAATTTGTAAATAATGACCTGAAAATCTTGAACCAATTTCAACAGGGTTTTCATGCATGTTCACAAACACAGATGAATTGAAAATTAAGAAAGTATGATATCATAATAAGTAAACAATTATTTGTTAAAGTTAAACAAATCATGTTTTAAATGATTATTCCCAAATTTTAACACTAACCCAATGTATAAAACAAAATAACCACAATATATCACATTCACAATACAACTGGTCTTTATAGTTCTTATTTATTGTACTATAGTTTAAAGTGTTCTTGCGTGTATATTTATTCAAGTTCATTAATTCAAATAAGTGTGTTATGTATGTACAAAATACTATATGAAGCTGTATTTCATTATATAACAAGAACATTAGACTAACTACTTTTTATATCATGACCTTTGTTTCCACATATAAAAAAACAACACCTCATCACTGTCTTCCATTCTACAGTTACCGCCATTGCAGTAAGTCCAGATGGAGACAGGATATATGTGACCAATAAGGCCAGGAAACAGCTGGTCACACTGTCCAGGGATGGCACAGTGATCTCCACATTCACTGACAGTATACTGAAGAACTGGAGAGACCTGACATGGGTCATACCTAGCCTCCATGTGACAGACTCAGGACAAGTTCTGGTATGTGGATTCATGTCCCACACAATGATCCAGGTAGACAGGGATGGGAGACAGAGAGTGGCAATGGTGCTCACACAGAAGGATGGTGTGAAAATCCCCATATCTGTCTACTATAGCAAGCACACAGGCTCACTCATTGTAGGAATGGCTAACACTGGTGACATTATAGTGTTTAAGACACAGTGATTGTTGGAGTAGGATGATGTTCATTTATAATAATTTCCATTGAAATATATATAGTTGTAATTGAAAAGAGTGTTACAGTTTTGTAAACATTGTATATAAAACACAGTGACAGTTGTTATAGGGCATATTCAATATTTGCCCGTATGAAACTATTAAAAATGTCCATGAAACCAGTCTATACCACATGGATATCATTTTGAAATTTAAATTGAAATATGCTCACATATTATGTGCAAAAAAAAATAACTTATTAGATAAATTAGTTCAATCAAAATTAGGTATTGTAACAACTTTGTTTGAGATAATTAGTTTAATTATTGTGTATAAATATTAAATTATGAATTTCTTAATGATGTTCATGTTAAGTACTGTAATTAATATTTTTAATGAATATTGTTTGAGTCAGTGTGTCAGTTTTGTTAAAACTTATATTCATGTGAGTATGAAATGTAACAATAATTATCATTTCCAAAACAACACATCAAACCAAAACAATATTGTCACAAGGAATATTTTAAACTTTTAGATTTGTTTCAGTTTTATACAATAATTGAATATTTCAACTATTTTAAGTTAAATAATTTAGTGAAAAAAATATATAAAAATAAAAGAAAGTATTAATTACTAGAAATGGCGATTATAAATTAGTGGTTGTCAGTTGTTTGGTTAATCAACTTTTATTATGATCTTACTTACAGTTTGTAGGATTAATATTTAATAGACTTACTGATGTGACCAGATTATCCGACCATGTAAACCAGTATCGATGACATTTGTTATTAATTTGCAATCCAATAAAGTAATATATTGTTGTAAAAAAAAATTGTTCAAGAAGCAATATAAATTGTAGAATTTTCTTTATTGGAAAAGCGTGTACACAGACTCTAATGACAACAGCCAAAGGTCCAAAATCAACATAGAGATACAAAATGTCTTTTTAAAAAGATATACCGCGTTGATGTTAATAGGTTTTTGTTGTTTAAAAAACAATGGTAACTAAAAATCAAAAGTATCAGAGAAATTATGACTAATGTCCGGGATATTTTTTCTGAACAATTCTCAGCCGCATTATATCTAAGAACATTTAAACGAGGACAAACATATCTTACATTTCTAATCGGAGACAATATTCCGAGAATGTTAACACCCAACGAAGGCTGTGATTTGTGAAAACAATCTTGGAGATGAAGAGTGGTGTGTCACTATATTTATCAATCGTCTTGTCAACCACAAAACTTAAACGCTCCAGACATTTATTAAAAATTGGTTCAGCCACTCGTGTATGACAGTGGTGACCATCCAACAGTGGTGACCATTCAACAGTGGTGACCAATCAACATCTGTACATAATCTTTATATACATAGAGTTTTAAATCTTGATTTTAATTAGTAGATGAATATTTTACATGTAATTCGTTTCGTAAGAGACAAAAAAAAACATGTTTTGCGAACTGGCATTAAAACCGAATTAGGCTCCGATATTGACATTTCGACAATATTACTGTATGTTATTCTTAGTACAAAGACAAAACAGGCATGTATAAGTTGCAGAACCAACAAAACGTGTCTTTGTGTCGTATGAACAAATTTACAAAAAATAGTTGGCATTTCCCAATGGGGTACTTCCTTTACGAACTTACATGTACGCTATACTGCACAACAAAGATAGTCAACAAGTTTTTCATATTATAATTTAACACTTTTTGAAGTCGAGGCAAGACGACACTTCCCGCTTTTATGGAATTTTTCGTTTAAAGAAAGGACGTTTCCTATGTTCCTAAAGGAAGTCTTTGAACGAAAATCCAGTTTGGGCAGAAAGAGTCGTCCCTGATTGGCCTATGCGGACTGTACAGGCAAATCTGGTACCACACTTTACGCACATGCATTAAACTGCTCCGCATCTCCTACACAGAGCACAAGACCAACGAGTACGTCCGGAACATGACTGCAACACTTGCTGGTCCACAACCGCCCGTACTGGCAACCGTCAAACGAAGAAAGCTGGCTTGGTTTGGACACGTCAGAAGACACGACTCACTGTGCAAGACTATTCTCCAGGGCACGCTAGAGGGAGGTAGACGTCAAGGCCGTCAGAGAAAAACTGGATGGACAATGTAAAAGAGTGGACATCTCGTCCCATGGATGAGTTACTCTCAGCAGCACACAACAGAGCTGACTGGAGGATTTCTGTATCGTCTTCCACATTGCCCCCCCCCCAACGGCTAAACCGGTCAAGGGATTGATGATGATGATGATTGCATCGAAAGCCTAAGGCATATTGAAACGCCCTCGAGTCCGTTTCCTGGGACTAGAACCAGTACGGGGAGGGATGCTCCCACAGTGGGGATCAAACCCGTGACCTCTCGGTCTCTAGCCGGACACCACATCCACTACGCCACGGCGATTTTTTTAAAGATATTTGATCCTCGAGTCAACAGTGTGAACAAAATATAAACACAACAAGCGCATGGTTAGCCGTTTTATTGCACAGTACATGTATCTACAAATGGCATAGTGCATGTAAGAACACTAATAAAATCGGATATAAAGGCAAGAAAATATACAAGGAAATACTTTGAAAGATTGAGAGGTAAATGACTGGATTTAAATGGTTAAATTTAGATTAGTTTCAATGACATCAAAACAATAAAATGTATACAAAAAGACGATTCTCACCATGTAAATATTAACAGGTATGATGTATAAACGTGTGTAAAAACGCAAAAAAATAGTGACAAAAAGACTAATACAAAATTGAGTCATTTTTACAATTTAAGATTGGTGTGCCTTGTTTTAAAACATTAACCCTGGAATTCAGCTAATATTGAAGATTNAAAACTACTAACCTACAAATGGAGATGCGATAGTTTAAATTGCATTTCTGCCACTATACAACACAATGTGATGGGCATTCATACATAGGCCCTTTCCCCCAAGAGAAAGGTCCCTTCCCCAAAGAGAATTTCTTTAACAGGATCCAATTTTCCCCCAACTTACTTCGGGATATTTCTTCCCCTTTTTCAGTTGTGTCGATGATGTTTTCCCCAAAGGCCAGGCCCTTTCCCCAAATCAAGAAAAAAGCCCTGGAATTCATATACTATGTTGATTGTTATGAGTTTGATTTATTTTTCTTTGTTTGATGACTTTGAACAGTATATCATAAGTGAGTGAAAGGACAAAAACACACAAACAAATTTGTTTGATTGAATAAGCAAAACTTATCATAAGAAAAACTAAATCCTATCAGGTTGGGGAATTTTTTATTTTGATGGCAGTGATTACTGCTAGGGGAAATAACTACTACCAGGAGTACCTTACACTTTAGAGATCATCTTTTGTATGTTTTATCCATTATTTGAGCCTCGTTTACGGAAAACCGGTTAATGCATGTGCGTAAAGTTTCCTCCCAAATTAGCCTGTGCAGTCCGCATGATATTTTTCGTTGAAAGGAAGTCTCTTCTAAGGAATAATCCAGTCAAGGGTGAAAGTGTCATTCTTGATTAGCCATTGCGGACTGCACAGGCGTATCTGTGATGACACTTTATGCACATGCATTAAACCCCGTTTTCCCACAGCAAGGCTCATTTCCATGTGATGGCACCTTGATTATTGCAATTTACATTCTAGACCATTCAGGCATAAATAAACATTTGACACAAAATATCATTATCTTCTATGGGAACACAACTTGAGCATAAAAGATAACGAAAACATGACTAGCATATAATTAAATGATTATATCTTCTGTCAATAATTTCATGCAATTGGTATACAATAATAAAAGTTTCACTTATTTACAAGCAAAATAAAGTACATAGAAAGTTAACTTATCTCTGTCCATATTGGATAAAAGTGTATATATTTAAATATATTTAAATAAAATTTCTTAATGATTATAGAAAAAAAGAGATAAAATTTAGAATCATGTTTAAGAGTTGTTGTATAAAATGTAATAAATAAGACTAAAAGACACAAAACAATAAAAAAAATCAAATCTAATAACCCTTAAGAACTAATATCTTAAGGTGAATCCATGCACTCACGCATGAACTGACGGAATATAAACATTACAGTACCCTAAGGCTCCTAATGAGCACTGCGTGCTCAGGTGAGCTTAACAGAATTTCTAAATACATGTATGGTTTCATCTGTAGATATATGTTCTTTGATTGGTTATGCAGCTAAAAGAGCAGCTAAAATATTTACTTCATGTCAAGTAACAACCATCTGTAAAGGTACACAACTCTAGCTCATCTAGGGAAACAACTCTAGCCCATCAATGGCAACAACTCTCAGCGGTCAAGGGACATGACTGCTATGACGTCTTGTCCTTCTGTTCATCCAGTAACAAATTGTAGCAGATAACACAGACCAACACAAGGTCTGTCTGGGTAGATGGTGCTGAAACACAAAGAATTAACAATTCTGCGAGTGGACTGTTTAACTCGTTATCCAATATTTGAGCCTCGCTCTGGGAAAACAGGGTTTTATGCATGTGCATTAAGTGTCGTCCCAGTATTGTCCCTGATTATCTGGCTAATCTGGGACAACACTTTATGCAAATGCATTAAACCCCGTTTTCCCAGAGCGAGGCTCATTTTCATGTGATGGCTGGGCTGACGGTGCAGGAATACAAAGAACATAGCAACAAAAATGGCTTTGCAGCCAGAGTTTGTCTCAAACGTGACTAATACTGAACCGCTTTGTCAGCAATGTTCAAGGGCAGCTAACTTTGGAACTTTCGGATCACAGTGGATGAAAAAGGATCTTCAACTTTAAAACTTCATGGTGACAACATTTTTAAGGTTTGGGAAATGTGGAAGAAGGTTATTCAATAAACTCAAAGTATTTTTTTGCAAACTGTGCTTTGTAAGCAATGTTTAAGGGCAAATAACTCAGGAATGTATGGATCGCTGGGGATGAAAAGTGATTCCCACATTTACATTTCATTGTTATGACATACGAGAAGTTTCAATAAAATCGCTTGAGAAATTTTGAAGAAATTTGCTCCACTAACATTTTATAGTGAAAAAACAACTGACTGGCCCAAAGAGTGACAGACATACCCACTCCCTTTGAGGGTATAACAAGCATTCAGACTGTGGGTGGAAATAAATAAATACATAAATATTCATGGCGATTTGTAGTAGAACTAAGTGCAAGAATTACCTGTAACACCAAGAAGGGACTTGGGTACTTTCTGGTTGCAGCACTTGGAACAGAAACTATTTCCACAGTGACAACAGGTGTTCTGAAAGGATTAATGTACCGTATTTAAATTAAAGCAGCAAGTTATCAATCGAATTCTATAAAATCATTAAGCTGTAGGATAAATTGGTAACAAGGTTTTTCTAAGATATGACCTGATGCTCTAGTTTTTTAACACACCTGACACAGATTCAATCTCGGCCTAGATATTGTCAATATAAACATTCTGACCAAGTTTTATAAAGATTGAATCATAATTGTAGCCTTCAGAGTGGTAACAAGGTTTTTCTAAGATATGACCTGGTGGCCTAGTTTATAGACGCATGTGACCCTGATTAAAACTCAGCTTCAATATTGTCCAGATAAACAGTCTGACCAAGTTTCATCAAGATTGGATGAAAAATGTGACATAAAGATTAATTGGTAAGAACCTTAAAGTTTACGACACACCACACACAAACACACACTCACACACACTGCAAAAGGCACAAAGACAGACGCAGGACAAAGGGTAGTCCTATGTTAGTGTAAACAGTAGCCAAAATAGTCAATGGCTACTGAAATCTCAAATTGGCTACAAAATTCTCAAATTGGCTACTAAAATTTATGAATATTATTTTGAAATAAAGAAGATCTTCAAACTTTCTGAACTAATATTTTAAATTAAATGATTGTTGGCTACTAATTCAGAGATATTAGTGCCAACCTAGGGGTGATCACAATAGCTAACCTTGAGCATTTCGTTATCGGTTGAGCTAATAAATACATTTGGGGACTACAATTATATTCCATAGCTTAACAACCAAACGATAAAATTCCTTTCTTTATATCACCTGCACATTAAGATAATTCAGCTATGAAAGTTTTAGTGAGATCCATCCAGTATTAGAGAGGAGTCGAAAATAGCAGGTACAAGACATACAGGCGTAAGTACGTACAGACAGATAAGTGCAATACTTAAATATTTAATGAAGTAGTAGCCTTACCCTGCGTTTCAGGATGGATGAAAACGATGCCTTGCATTCAAAACAGGTCTCTGGGAAAAAAACAAATATAATTATTGTAAATCAGAACATCAATATTTTGATGGTTGAGCTGCCATACAAAATCTGTCCAAAAACAGAACAAAATATAATGCCTTGGCTAAAAGTATGGAAAATATACCAACACAACACATGTTTTTGTCAAATTTCAGGATTCTCACAACTAGAGAGCCTAAAGGCCCAATGTTACTCACCTGAGACATGTAAAAACTAAACTGATATGTGCAGGTTTTGTGATGTTTGTGTCATAACTGTAAAAGGAAATTTGTTTCCGCACAATATCTTGAGAACGCTGTAATCTATGTAACAATAGAGCAGAATACCAGTATTGATGTGCTCAGATGAGCTAAAAATAGAGCAGATACCAGTATTGATGCGCTCAGATGTGATAAATATAGAGCAGATACCAGTATTGATGTGCTCAGATGTGATAGAGATAGAGCAGATACCAGTATTGATGTGCTCAGATGTGATAGAGATAGAGCAGATACCAGTATTGATGCGCTCAGATGTGATAAATATAGAGCAGATGCCAGTATTGATGCGCTCAGATGTGATAAATATAGAGCAGATGCCAGTATTGATGTGCTCAGATGAGATAGAGATAGAGCAGATACCAGTATTAATGTGCTCAGATGTGATAAATATAGAGCAGTTACCAGTATTGATGCGCTCAGATGTGATAAATATAGAGCAGATGCCAGAATTGATGTGCTCAGATGAGATAGAGATAGAGCAGAATACCATTATTAATGTGCTCAGATGAGAAAGAGATAGAGCAGATACCATTATTGATGTCCTCAGATGAGATAGAGATAGAGCAGATGCCAGTATTGATGTGCTCAGATGAGCTAGAGATAGAGCAGAATACCATTATTGATGTGCTCAGATGAGATAGAGATGGAGCAGATACCATTATTGATGTGCTCAGATGAGATAGAGATAGAGCAGATACCAGTATTGATGAGCTCAGATGAGAAAGAGATAGAGCAGAATACCATAATTGATGTGCTCAGATGAGATAGAGATAGAGCGGATACCATAATTGATTTGCTCAGATGAGAAAGAGATAGAGCAGATACCATTATTGATTTGCTCAGATGTGATAAAGATAAAGCAGATACCAGATGTGATGTGCTCAGATGAGATAGAGATGGAGCAGATACCATTATTGATGTGCTCAGATGAGATAGAGATAGAGCAGATACATGTACCAGTATTGATGTGCTCAGATGAGATAGAGATAGAGCAGATACCATTATTGATGTGCTCAGATGTGATAATGATAGAGCATAAGCCAGTATTGATGTGCTCAGATGAGAAAAAGATAGAGCAGAATACCAGTATTGATTTGCTCAGATGAGATAGAGAAAGAGCAGATACCATTATTGATGTGCTCAGATGTGATAATGATAGAGCAGATGCCATTATTGATGCGCTCAGATGAGATAGAGCAGATACCATTATGGATGTGCTCAGAAGTGATGAAGATAGAGCAGATACCATTATTCATGAGCTTTGATGAGCTTAAAATAGAACAGATACCAGTTTTGATGTGCTCAGATGAGCTACAAAAATAGCAGATAACAGCATTGATGTGCTAAGATGATCTAAAAATAGAACAGATTACCAGTATTGATGTGCTCAGATGAGCTACAAATAGACCAGATACCAGTATTGACGTGCTAAGATGAGCTATAAATAGAACAGATACCAGTATTGATATGCTCTGATGAGCTATAAATAGAACAGATACCAGTATTGACGTGCTAAGATGAGCTATAAATAGAACAGATACCATTATTGATGTGCTCTGATGAGCTATAAATAGAACAGATACCAGTATTGATGTGCTCAAATGAGCTATAAATAGAACTGATACCAGTATTGATGTGCTAAGATGAGCTACAAATAGAGCAGATACCAGTATTGATTTGCTCAGATGAGCTATTAATAGAATAGATACCCGTATTGAAGCTATAAATAGAGCAGATTCCAGTTTCGAAGCTATAAATAGAGCAGATACCAGTATTGATGATCTTACGCCTCCTCTTGAGGTCCATGAGCCTGGCCACCATTCCTGGCTTGCTGTCACTGCTGGGTACCAGCTCAACGTCTTCTTCCTCTGCGCCAGTCTTAAAGGAATAAAGTACCATAATTTAGAAACAAACAAGAGATGTGTTTGTCAGAAACACAATGCCCACTAATTCACCGTTTTGATTTTATTTTTTTTACCTTTGACCTTGAAGGATGACCTTGACCTTACCTTTTACCACTCAAAATGTGCAGCTCCATGCATGCCAAATATCAAGTTGCTATCTTCAATATTGCAAAAGTTATGGCAAAACTTTAAGATTTCTTAAAGTTTTGGACAGACAGAATGACGGACAAAAAACAATATACCCCCTTTTTTTAAAAGGGGGCATAAAAATATGTGTGTTCAACAATTTAGAGACACTCTAAACATATTGCATTGAAGATCCGATACGGGTATGGAATGTGTATAGTGTCTATTGTATCAAAGAATAATAGCACGTGCTTTTTAAATACCACGCTTCATATTATAAATTACTTTTATAAATGTTTCAAGCTGTTGGGTGAAACCATTGTCTATTCCCAGTATACATAGTTATATACCTAATATAAGGCATTTGTCTGCCAGGTTTAATGACCTTAAAATCCGGTTGTAAAAACACAAGAACGAAGTGTAACAAGATAAGAACAACAGGGAAGAAATCTAGTAAAAAAGCATTGTAAATAAACTGTCCGAAAATTTAGAGTTATTGAGCACATGGGTCAGTGGTTCGATCCCTGGTGAGGGTAACTTTTTTTTTCTTTTTTTTTTTATTTTTTACTTTTATTCTTGTTTTTATATTGTAGCTCTTTAGTTCTTATGTATATATTTATCAATTTAAAGCATCTAATGACAAACTTTAAAACATGCCAAAATCTGCAAAGTCCCTTTAAGTGTGGTCTCAGAATAGCCTGTGCAGTATGCTAGCCAGGGACAAAACTTTTGGCCTTGGCTAGATTTTCATTTAGAAGAGACTTTTTTTAAACTAAAACTTTCCATAAAAACATAAAGTGTCGTCCCTGATTAGCCTGTGCAGCTTCAAAGGCTATTCTGTGACAACACTTTATGCACATGCATAAAGATTATTTTTTCCCAAGAGCTCATATATTAATCAGTATATAAATTACAAGCACTACACTTAGTCAAGTAACTTACATCTGAGAGTTTGTCAGCATCAGTGAGCGAGGTGTTGACCCCGTCTTCCCCACCTGCTACGCCCCCCTCTGACATGGTCACTCCGTTCATACACTCCTATGATCACAAACACAACACAGTCATGTCTTAACACTTTACCAACCAGATACACATTTTGACCCATTTGTAATCTTAAAAAAAATCAAATGAATATAAGACCTTTCTTAATAGATTCAAGTTTTAAAAGGCTTCATTTCCAACTCTAAGATACTGATGAGCAGCAAACAGCATAAAACCGGCTGTTCTGATTGTTTGCTTGTTGCATATAGCCATTTTCACTTCTGAGTGGGAAAGGGTTAACTATGATCTTCTGATGACAAGTTTAACCTTTAATTGAACCCTGTTCTAGGAAAACTGGGCGTAATGCATGTGTATAAAGTGTTGTTCCAGATAAGCCTGTGCAGTGACTGCAGTCTGCACCAGCTTATCAGGGACACAACATGCCGCTTAGACTGGATTTTCATTAAGAAGAGACTAACTTTAAACAAAAAAAATACAATAAAAGCAGAAAAGGTTAACTTTCAGACTTTGTGGAATTTTTTGTTTAAAGGAATTACCTTCTTAGCAAAACGCCAGTAAAGATGGAGAGCGTCATCCCATATTAGACTGTGCAAACTGCACAGGCTAATCTGGGAATACACTTTTCTCAAATGCATAAAGCTCAGTATTCCAAAAACGCAGCTCAGATGAAATCCGAAGAATAATTACCAAAAACAATCAAGCCTACCTTTTGGCCGGAGCCATTATTATTTGACTGGTTTTGATTTTCGAAGATGGCAGCAAGGCTTCTTTTTCCCTGCGTATACTCAATGAAGTTGAACACTCTGCGACGGCAACCTGGATGTAAAAGAAACAAGCGCTCTAGCCTCTTTGTAAAANTATTGAAAAAGTTATGGCCAATGTTAAAGTTTTCGGATGACTACGACGACGACGCCGAAGGCGGAAGACGAGAGGGCTATGACAATACCTCGGGTTTTCTTCGAAAACAGCCGAGCTAATAAAATCTTTGATGAAGATACTGAATATATAGAAGCTGAAATTGTAGTGAGCCTTTTGCAAGTTTTACATTTTCTGGACAAGTTAAATAAAATAGGGAATAAAACAACAAGTGTCAGCTTTGTTAAAGATCATGTTTTTGAATGACAAAAAAAAAATATTACTGTTATTGATCAATTAAAACATGTACCCAATAAAACGCTCAATTGTTACAGAAAACAAGGTACTAGTAGCATAAATCATGCAATAACAAAGTTGGGAGTAGAAATAGTATAATTAAGGGCAATAGCTGTGCATTTTTGAGTCAATCAAGAAATTTGACTACAATATTATGACCTAACAAGTTAGTCAAATTTGGAAAAATTCTGACTGGTTGCAAGCAGCCGGGGAGACTGATCACCTGTGTACATCTGACTGGTTTCTAACTTAATAACTGATAAATGTGTACACCTGATCGTTGCTGGGGAGATTAGTAACATGTGTTCACCTGACTGATTCAAGGAAGACACGTGACCTGTTTAGACCAGACTGGTTGCTATGGAGACTAGTCATGTTTGTACACATGACTGGCTGCAAGGGAGACTTGTAACCTGTGTACACATGAATGGTTGCTAGGGATACTTGTTACCTTTGTACACATGAATGGTTGCTAGGGGGACATTTGACTTGTGTACACCTGACTTGTTGCTAGGGAGACGTAATACCTGTGTACATCGGAATGGTTGCTATGTTGACTATTTACCAGTGTATACTTGACTGGTTGCAAGCAGACTTGTATTGTGTACACCTGACCGGTTGATAGGGAGAGTTGTTACCTGTGTACACCTGACTGGTTGTTAGGGAGAGTTGTTACCTGTGTACACCTGACTGGTTGCTAGGGAGACTTGTTACCTGTGTTCACCAGACTGGTTGATAGGGAGAGTTGTTACCTGTGTTCACCTGACCGGTTGATAGGGAGAGTTGTTACCTGTGTACACCTGACCAGTTGCTAGGGAGAGTTGTTACCTGTGTACATCTGACTGGTTGATAGGGAGACTTGTTAAATGTGTACACTTGACTGGTTGCAAAACAGACTTGTATTGTGTGTACACCTGACTGGTTGGTAGGGGGAGTTATTACATATGTACACCTGACTGGTTGCAAGGGAGACTTGTTAAATGTTTACACTTGACTGGTTGAAAGCAGACTTGTATTGTGTGTACACCTGACTGGTTGCTAGGGAGAGTTATTACATGTGTACACCTGACTGGTTGCTAGGGAGACTTGTTAAATGTGTACACCTGACTGGTTGCAAAGAAGACTTGTATTGTGTGTACATCTGACTGGTTGCTAGGGAGAGTTGTTACCTTTGTACACCTGACTGGTTGATAGGAAGACTTGTTACCTTTGTACACCTGACTGGTTGCTAGGGAGACTTGTTAAATGTCTACACCTGACTGATTGATAGGGAGAGTTGTTAAATGTGTACACTTGACTGGTTGATAGGGAGAGTTGTTAAATGTGTACACCTGACTGGTTGATATGGAGAATTGTTAAATGTGTTCATCTGACTGGTTGATAGGGAGAGTTGTTAAGTGTGTTCACCTGACTGGTTGATATGGAGACTTGTTAAATGTGTAAACCAGACGGGTTGATAGGGAGACTTGTTAAATGTGTACACCTGACTGGTTGATAGGGTGACTTGTAAAATGTGTAGACCTGACTGGTTGCTAAGCAGACTTGTATTGTGTGTACACCTGACTGGTTGATAGGGAGAGTTGTCACTTGTGTACACCTGACTGGTTGCTAGGGAGAGTTGTAACCTGTGTACACCTGACTGGTTGCTAGGGAGAGTTATTATATGTGTACACCTGACTGGTTGCTAAGGAGACTTGTAACCTGTGTACACCTGACCGGTTGATAGGGAGAGTTGTTACCTGTGTACACCTGACCGGTTGCTAGGGAGATTTATTACATGTGTACACCTGACTGGTTGCTAGGGAGACTTGTTAAATGTGTACACCTGACTGGTTGTTAAGCAGACTTGTATTGTGTGTACATCTGACTGTTTGCTAGGGAGAGTTGTTACCTTTGTACAACTGTCTGGTTGATAGGAAGACTTGTTACCTTTGTACACCTGACTGGTTGCTAGGGAGACTTGTTAAATGTGCACACCTGACTGGTTGATAGGGAGTGTTGTTAAATGTGTACACTTGACTGGTTGATAGGGAGAGATGTTAAATATGTACACCTGACAGGTTGATATGGAGAGTTGTTAAATGTGTACACCTGACTGGTTGATAGGGAGACTTTTAAAATGTGTACATCAGACTGGTTGATAGGGAGACTTGTTAAATGTGTACACCTGACTGGTTGATAGGGTGACTTGTTAAATGTGTACACCTGACAGGTTGATAGAGAGAGTTGTAAAATGTGTACACCTGACTGGTTGATAGGGAGACTTGTTAAATGTGTACACCTGACTGGTTGATAGGGAGAGTTGTTAAATGCGTACATCAGACTGGTTGATAGTGAGACTTGTTTAATGTGTTCACCTGACTGGTTGATAGGAAGAGTTGTTAAATGTGTACATCAGACTGGTTGATAGAAAGACTTGTTAAATGTGTACACTTGACTGGTTGATAGGGAGAGTTGTTAAATGTGTACACCTTACTGGTTGATAGGGAGAGTTGTTAAATGTGTACACCTGACTGGTTGCAAAGCAGACTTGTATTGTGTGCACACCTGACTGGTAGCTAGAGAGTTGTAACATGTGTACACCTGACTGGTTGCTAAGGAGACTTGTTAAATGTGTACACTTGACTGGTTGCAAAGCAGACTTGTATTGTGTGTACATCTGACTGGTTTCTAGGGAGAGTTGTTACCTGTGTACACCTGACTGGTTGCAAGGGAGACTTGTTAAATGTGTACACTTGACTGGTTGCAAAGCAGACTAGTATTGTGTGTACACCTGACTGGTTGCTAGGGAAAGTTGTAACCTGTGTACAACTGACTGGTTGCTAGAGAGACTTGTTAAATGTGTACACTTGACTGGTTGCAAAGCAGACTTGTATTGTGTGTACACCTGACTGGTTGATTGGGAAACGTGTTACCTGTGTACACCTGACTGGTTGCAAGGGAGAGTTGTAACCTGTGTACACCTGACTGGTTGCTATGAAGACTTGATACATGTGTACACCAGACTGACTGCTTGGGAGACTAAATACTTGGTAAACTGACTAGTCATCTGTGTATACTTGACTGGTGGTTGCTAGGGAGACGTATTACCTGTGTAGACCTGGTCCGTTGCCAGGAAGAACCAGTTGGTGAGAAGGAACGCCGTCCAGCGGCTGGGACACACCACAAGGCAAAGCAGTAAGAAGCACACCTCCACGTGGAACCTGAAACAAACATCACCATTCGGTCAATGTATGAAAGTGCATTTGGACCACAGTTGCCCAAATAAGGGTTTACCCTGCCATTTAGAAAATCAGCAAAAGGCTAAAAATTGACCCTTTTCCTTTCAAGTGAGACAGTTAAGTTTTTATATGTGTAAAATTGTAATATATTGATAAAAATATGTTACAATAACACAAAATAGTCAAGAAAAAAAATTATACATTGAAGACGAATTTCATAAAATGAATAAAAGACAAGTTAGCGCTTGTTAAAGCCGATGTGGACACTTTTACTCGTATTTGTAAGAAAACAAAATTTTGTCTTATGAACGAATCTGCACTAAAACTAAATTTAAATTCACATTGTACATGCATGATATATATGCTGGCAAATTCGACTTCCAGCCATTTTCGATTTCAGATTTAAATATCTGGCTTATTTCGCATTTTTCAACACATGTTCTTCTTAACTTTTATTTTAATTTATATTGAAATAAATGTATAATAAGTTTTTTACACATTTTATATAAATTCATAAATATTTGACAAAATCGTTCAGTCTCACTTTAAGAAATTTTTATTTGGCTTCATTTTATTCATTAAACCCCATAAAATAGCCAAGAGGATACGATTTTTGCAATAGTGAAGCAAATTTGGCTAAAGATAACTTTGACCCTGGGGAAGCCCTGCACATTCATTCTTTCAATAATTCGTGGACACATGAGCCTTCCCAGAAAATCTTAACGCCCATCACAAATTTGAGTGGCTCAGGACTTGTGGGTCCCTGTAAATTTAAATCCTTCTCTGGATATTTTAAATCTTCGCAAATTTAATTATCTGTCTTGAACCGTTTGGAACTGATTTGATTTCACAGGTTTTAAGGTTTGTTGTTGATAAAGCCAGGCAGAACATCAATTATATTGTTTTGATTTCAGTCTGGAAATGTATTGCACGAGCAATCTTGCAAAGTAAACAAAGATGCACAAACTATAAGTTTGACATAAAAAGACAATTAACAAAGCAGTAACTAAATCTTCAAATGTCCAGTCAAGCTGTGTAGTGTGGACACTGTCACAACCAAAAAGCCTTGCATTCTAAAAATCTCAATTATTATCAACATAACATAAATGCTTAATTTGAACAATTGTAACTACGTATTTCAAAGCTACTTTATTGGTACAGACGACTTTGAAGTATTGAGGTTCAACTGAGGAGTGCTCTGGGAAAACCAGGCTTAATGCAAGCGTAAAGTGTCGTCCCAGATTAGCCTGTGCAGTCGGCACACGCTAATCAGGGGCGACACTTTTCGCTTTTTTATAATTTTCCTTTAAAGGAAATTTCTTCTTAAAGAAAATCCATACTAGGCTGAAAGTGTAATCCATGATAAGCCTGTGCGGACTGCACAGGCTAATCTGGGACGACACTTTAGGCATGTGCATTAAGCCCCATTTTGCTGCATATTTCACTCACCTTAATGAAGGCAAGGTGAAGTCCCATTTCAGCAGACAGTAGAAATACCGCAGATATTGATTGCACTTCCGGATAAACTCATGCATTTGAAGCAAACTGAAATACAGACATTTTATTAGACTTGCATCACATGTGGTTGGTATTGATATATGTCAACATGTATATGCGCAGAAAACAAGAATACAACAGAACTTATTTGAACACATGAAAACAATAATTTTATTCTTGTACAGGTTTGATCAACTGCAGGAATATTGCTTTGCCTAATGCATTATTATATTATACATACGGGATAGTCGTACGAACTATGATAACAAGTTACATTGTATATCTAGTTGCAACCAACTTAAGACCAAGTTTGTAATAATCTTAATATATATAATCATCTTAAACTTCTTTTGAGTCTTTTTTCATATTTAAGCGTGTCAACTTTTATTAATTACTTGGCCACTGGTTTACAGTGCAGTAAATTTAAGAAAAATCGCCTAATTTTTAAATGCCAAAGATACCTCAACATGATTTCCCAAGATACAAGATATTATTTTTATATGTCAACTCAGAGTTTGTATACCTCCATTTGAAATCTCTAATTGTCTGAATAGCTGAATGTTCGTCCAGCAAATCATCTTGGAATTCTGTTGTCGTGGTTACCGGAAGGAACTTGTCGAGCAGACGGGTGTGCAGTTGAATCAAGCACACCAGGGCAATCAGGATCACAATCAAGGAGACCAGAGTGAACACCGCAGCTAAGAGGAAAGTGTTAAACTGGTCAATAAACATAATTGATAAAAGTTTCACTAAAATTGTGTTAAAATTATTCAGTATATAATATCTCTGAGAATAATGCCATCCAAAAGATAAAGGCCATCTTAATCACCAACCAATTATGCATATTTTTGGTAGCCCGGTGTAAATACTAAATGCTTGTTACAAGGACAAGTATCCTCATAACAAGTCACAGTTTGTTGTTATTCAGCTTGTTATTGTCAAAATAAAATTTTACTTGAACAACTTGGGACCCAAGTTAAATCTAATTTAATGAAAAAGTAAATATATATTAAATATAGTGGAATGTGTCAATCACGATGCATTAATTACAAGAGTAGTTAAGTTAATTGTGAGAAATATAAACAATCTGCATTAAAACTTCAGAGGTTTCGTAACATGAAACTGGAATAATCTACACGACACAAAATGTATGTGAAACTAAAAAAACTTCAATTTGTTTCTCATTATCATTACAAACAAGTTTAATGTTTGTACAACAAAAGAGGTTCCTACAAATGTGTGTATAACTACAAATGTCATTGAAACATGTAATTTACAGGGTGCAGGATCAACGGGGTTCACATGGGGTTTACACAAGGGCTGGGCAGAATGTATTAACACTTTATTTTTGCAAATATCTCAAGTTATTGAAAATCTTTTGCACAAATCTTTAGTGCATAAAAGACAGTTTTTCTTGCAGTTCGGCCAATATCTGAAGATTAAAGAATAAATCCTTGAAAATGTTTTAAATCAGTGACAAAATTTCACGTTGCGTGCGGCATAATTGTTCATGAATGCTGTACACATCGTATTTTTGTTCAATAAAACAGGCTTATTAAATAAATAAATTCTGATGTATTTCTCATTGCCATAAGCAACATTAAAAACCGTCTGTTATGCATTAGTTGACACTTTTTCAGAAAAAAATGTTCTAAAAAGTTATTTGAAAAAAAAGCACCACCTACCGTCGTGTTAACATCCCTTAACATTTAATTGTGAACCCCACAAAGTCATGTGATCATTCACCCTGCATAACTGAAGACAACTTTCAATGCTGACCTTACCTTGTGATAAAATCATGCAGCCCAGGTTACATAATGTTGACCTTACCTTGTGAAAAAATCATGCAGCCCAGGTTACATATCACCCACAGACAGGCTGTCAGCACTGGATAGCGCCACCTTAAAACCAATAACACATTTGAGCCTCGTTCTGGGAAAATAGGGCTTAATGCATGTGCATAAAAGTATCGCCCCAGATTAGCCTGTGAAGTTGCAAAGGCTAAACAGGGACGACACTTTCCACTTTTATGGTATTTTTCTTTTAAAGGAATTCTATTTTAAATGAAAATGCAATGTAGGTGGCAAATGTAGTCCCTGGTTAGCCTGTGTGCATTGCACAGGCTAATCTGGGATGACATTTCACTCATGTATTCATTCAGCCCAGTTTTCTCATAATGAGGTTCGATAACACATTTTCAAAACATTCAAAGTCCTTCTTTAACCGGTATCAGTGTTGTTGTTTTTTTGTCATCAGTAAATGAGTTATGCCATCACTGCAATAACACACACTTTTTTACATTACACAGCAGGCCTTTCCCTAGTGACGCACACAGCAATTTATATTCCTTCTTAATAAAACACCTGTAAAAGGTACTTTCCTAATTGAGGAAAAACTACACAATTCCCAATGGCCATCTGGAAAATTGCCAAAAGGAAGGAAAATTGCATCAATCTCCTTCCAAACGTGCTAATTATCTTCAAGTGAACAAATAAAATGAGCACTGAAACTGAACATTTCAAGCCAAAAGGCATGATCCCAATCTGAAGATTTCATGACACAAATTTTCCCAATTTCAGGGTTTTTCGCGCTATTTTTTCCTAATTGGTATGGTACTGGTACTTTTCCCAATTGGGCAAAAATAAATTGCTGGAACAATGACATACATGTATACCTGCAGTGTGTGTGTGGTCTAGGGAAGTGGTGCTCCCTTACATGTTTTTATTCAAGCTTTTAATCAACAGCAACTATATCAAATCCAATAAACTATAGATCTAACACATGCACAATAATAACAATCTGAGAGCAGTTGCTTTAAAAATATCATTAACAGCAAAATACATTTCCGCCAGAAAAAAAGCTCTGAAATATTGTTAATTTAGCTTTGATACTGTAAAATGTTAAAAAAACAAGAGATGTGTTTGTCAGAAACACAATGCCCACTTCTGCACTGCTTTGAAGCCATATATTTGACTTTTGACCTTGAAGAATGACCTTGACCTTTCACCACTCAAAATGTGCAGCTCCATGAGATACACATGCATGCCAAATATCAAGTTGCTATCTTCAATATTGCAAAAGTTATGACCAATGTTTAAGTTTTCAGACGGACGGACAGACTGACTGACAGACAGACAGACGAACTGACCTTTCAAAAACTATATGCCACCCTTCGGGGGCATAAAAGTGTCCTCACAAATAAATATGGCCAAGTGGGACCACCACCCATTACAACACCCATTACAACATTCACCCCAAAGTTTGAATTAGCAAAATTCTAGGGAAAAGCCTTAAATGTTTAATTGACAACATGGTTTCATTTGTAAGTTTAACATCTATATAAAGTCACAGTTAGGATACATGGGAAACAGCGTATAAAAAAAAAATGCATTTAAATTACTATTTGTTGAACTTGAAGTCAGAGCATTATGTATACGAAGTAACAAGAACAATCAATATAAGCAGCGGTCTGGGAAAACTGGGCTTAATGCATACATGTGCATAAAGTGTTGTCCCACAGTAGCCTGTGCAGTTCACACAGGCTTATCAGGGACAACACTTTCTCCTTTATAGAATTTTTAGTGTAAAGGAAGTTTCTTCTAGACAAACATCAGACCAGGCAGAAATTAATGTCCCTGATTAGCTTGTGAATACTTCACAGGCTAATCTGGGACGACACTTTACGCACATGCATTATGACCCAGTTTTCCCAGAGCAGATACAGCATATCATTAAATAAAAATGGCAGGCATTTAAATTACTTCTATGTCAGAGCATTACGTATACTTAGTAAAAAGAACAATCAATTATCTACAAATAGAAACCTTCTCAAGTCGTCCCACAGGTAGAGCAGGAATGCGAAGGGTTCTGTCATACAGTTGAATCTCTCCACCTCCTCCACAAACTGGGCAATGTCCACCTGAGCCGTGGGGAGGGTCATCCCGTTGTCATAGCTACCAGCCGAGATATCATCCTCCATTACAAGCCTGTAAAAATATTTTAAGAACAACATGAGCAAGTTTCTTTTTATTATTTAGAAACTATTTAGAGAACAAGCACATGCGCATAGTAACAAACCTTAGCAACCAATCAGATGGGCCGATATTATGAGAAACTTTGTACATGATACAGA
>VMBQ01004108.1:57313-90697 GCA_007657795.1 Dreissena rostriformis | reverse complement strand
GTAGTAGTAGTAGTAGTAGTAGTAGTAGTAGTGGTAGTAGTATGTCTATGATAACATATGTCTTTACTCAACGTCTTGAGCACAGCAAACCAAAGATATGTACACAATCTTACTGCATATATGGGAGATATGCAACTACAGAACCATTATTATTACAAAAATCACTTAGTCCTTCCCTTAAGAGAATATATTATTTAATTGTTCCATATATACATAGATCAAGGGAAACAAATGCACGATTTTACGTTATTACAGGCGACTATTGTGTACGATGTTGTTGACATAACACGGCCACCGGAAATAAACTTTGCGAAACCGAAATTTTGCAAACTTATGTACCTTTTTTCCTTTAAAATATTCATAGTTTATATAAAGTTTGCGATACTGTTCTTTTGTGTGATCATATATTGATGGTTTTTATATAATATTGCCATTTCATTCATTACAAAACTTTGAATACAAATAGTTTGTCCATGGGAAAATAAAAAAATGCCCATGTTTTTTTTTCCATATAAAAAAAGAAATGTTTTATATCAAACAAATTTGAACGAAAATGAGCACAATTACTCTAAAATGCTTCAAATCGATAACTATGCATAACACTTGTATTATTTTTAAAAGCCTATGCAGAAGGTGTGAACAAATAACCATGGGATACAAACGATTAACTTGTATCTCATACTTTATCTCAAAGAGGCAAATCGTAAAGAAAAAAAGGTGACTTAAGTTTTATTGTTAATCAAATGTTAAGGTTGGGCAACATCCTTGAAATGTTATGTGTATAAATATAATAAGTTCTGTACATGTTGCGTTCGTTACAATTAGCTTGACATCGAGTGTCTTGTAAACAAAGTTTACTAAACGTGCTAAAGTTTTCATTGGAAGACGTTTTAGTCTATTGTATATTGCACCGGTACAGGCTGTTGATTTAGCGGTAGGCGCAGACGTAACTTTTGACAATGAAGCATACGTTAGTGTTATTCATGATATATCTAATCATTTACTGTATAAAACATGTATAAATACTATACTTGGTCACTGCTATTATTATCTAACTTGAATGCACGTAGTCGCATATTTCAGGCCATGAAAATACCGATTTATTTGGCACTCATTTGCTGTGATATTAGAGTTCCCAAAGGTTCAGCGATGCTCGGTTGCCGATCTACACCGCCAGGGGAATGCTGTCCAGTGTGTAGACTCGGTACGTATGACGAGTGTTAAGAACCTAATACAATTGCTGGCGACTGTACATCGAACACCTCGGCGTTCTGCATATATCTTGTACGCATTGAGTGCGCCGGGTGAAAGGCAGATCTGCTGAAACTTCTGAATATGGGGTTTTATGTTTAGCGACATAGCGACTTTTTCATTAAGGACAACTATAACGTTAGCAAGCGATATTCATCCCGTGCACAATTGATAGTTTGTATGTGCGAAAGAGATGCGTTTGTGCATTTCAAAGCTTATTAGGCCCGTCCTCGTCTGCGGCTGCATAAAATGTGGGCCCGGAGTGAACCCCAGCACTCCTACCTAATAAACATATTAGATTCATGAAAGATGGGACGCAATTTTAAATTATAGCTACATTTGTCAGTTATTCTGACTAGGTACTTAACATGTTTTCAATGTTCGTGTGGTCTTGTAATGTAGGGGAACACCGAGGAAACCCCACCAGCCCGATATGGTTACCGTTAACCAAATTCACATACATCCGCGAACGGGGATTGAACCCCGGGTCGCTAAGATGAGAATTCAGAAGTTCGCAATAAAGCTATGAGCACACGCTAGATATATATCTAATATGTTTGAACGAAATACCAATAACGTGTGCATACGATAGCTATTACTTGTGAACGCAAGAGTGATAACGTGAGCCTGCGATATCTATAACATGAGCACTGGATGGCTGATCAATGAGGTGTCTGATGATTTGTCAATTATAACTTAAGAATGAGAAGTATTTATAAATGCATTGCTTATCATATTGTTAACGAGTTTATTAAAGCCAAATATATAATTCAATAATAGTAAAGTATTGTCCATGGGCACTTGCTGTGCACATCAAATCATTTGCAGAAGAAATTCGTTATCAATGAAATATAAATGCAGAAGAAACTCCAATATTGTTAACGGTGCTGTGGTTGCGTACAGTTTTCATTGACGTGCAGGTTTTTTGTAAGTGAGAGTTCAAGTTCTGCAGCGGGTCTGGCAGGCCTCGCGCGTCTCGAATCTGTTTCCATTTCCGTCGCAACCGCCGTAGATGAATTCCTCGCATTGTGAAGACGTACCGTTGAAGAAGTACATCGGTATATACGCCTTGCACAATCCGGAATCAGCAGGCAGATCGCATCCAATTGCACGGTTTTTCTGTAAATCAATCGGTTATATAAGATGCTCGTTCGCAATCATACAAATATCTACGTATTCATATACGTCTAATTCCTAGTATATAAAGGAAGCATTTTACGGAATACATGAACATTTGGATTTGCATCGTCAGAATCATAGAGCTCCCTGCCAATAGCGATTCTATTAATGGTCATTCCCTACTAATGAACATCATCCGTTTGTGTGTTTTAATTACACGCTTTTAAAGGTAGGTTCCTTCCTTGAAGTTAACCATGTATCATTAAAAAAGCTTTACGTTCAATTAACAAGAATAAACTAGACTTTGAATAGAGTTTTGACAGAAGTATTTTGTATATAAACTAGTATCATTGTTCGCGTTTTGCCCTTTGGATGTCATCAACTGATAAGTTGTTATTTTGGTATTGATTTGTTGTGTTTAATTAATTGTAGAACATATTTATCGGGCGCAATTTTTAAAATATATAGAATACTAGGAAAGTGTTTAATACAGATATGTTTATTTAGCGCGGCGTATGAGAACTATGCATCGCGCCTTGGAAAGTGATTCAGAGTTTTGTGCCCAGCAAATAGCATTTATTGTTACTATATGTATACCTTTCTTATCAAATGTGTCTGTCTTTGTTTTGACATCAGACAAATGAAAAAGACTGAGCAACACGAACACTAAAATGTCGTCACAAAAATTCGTTTCGTTGCTGTTTTCAACAAGGTGGAAATAAAGCTACGCTTATTATTAGGGGTGTTATTTCTTAAATGCATGTTTGATGATTGAATTACACAACATATGCCTCAACAATTAAAGTTTGAACCATCGATTTTATCCCCAAACTTTCATTATGCAAACCAGCATTGTAAAAAAAAAGCAAACAATGAAACTCCAGAAAATCTACCAGGAGGGCAAAATACAGTTGAGTTTCAGAACATTATATGTCGCAGCCAAACAATGTGTAGGTGCCCCTTTAAACACGTACGTTTTGGTGTCTCGCAAGAGTACCAACAGCTGTTTATCTTGCAGCATTTCTGTTCACCGGGGCAGTCAGAATCGGACCCACATCCGTCCCGACAAACCGCAAGACTGATTCCAACAGGTGGACATGTGCCCGGTTTGTCTGAAACGAGTATGTCTCGCAATTAGTTTGATGTCAACCAATACATTGCCGCCTATAGATGGACGGATCACAATATGGCGAACACATGGGTCATCACATACCAAAATCTAATTTTAAATAATTAAACCGATCGTTTTATTTTAATTGAAATCTGATAATTTAATTATACTAACATACTTAATCCAGAACATTGGCTTAAACAATTTTATCACATGCTATACCTTGTTTTCAATGTAATACAGACATTACGTATTTTCTTTATATTACACTTGTGTAATACAACATTTTTAAGCGTTTTCATTGGCTACAGAATCAATAATTAACCAAATGCATGGCTTAAATTTGGTGAAATGACGTCGTCAACATGAAATGACGTCACGATAGTTAACAACTTTTAGATATATCAGCATTTGTTTGGTCAATTAAGATGTATTTTATTAAGTGTAAAAGCATGTGATAAAAAAGATTTGACACTCGTTGTCATATCATACCATATTTTATTAATCTCGTCCAGGAAATTCGTTCGTAAGCTAGCAAAGGCTCGCTTACTAACACAATTCCTGAACTCGTTTAATAAAATATGGTATGATATGACAATTTATGTCAGATCCTATATATAACGTGAATGCTTTTAACATAACTACTCAATTAGCATCTATGACAAGTATACCAACAAGCTAAAATGAAATACGGAATGGCATTACCCTGACATGGCCCGATGTTCTCATTTGTTTAAATAATCCCTATATTAGACACATTTTGTCTCCAGCTTGAGTAAGACGGTGTTACCATATCAGATTTGGTTCAGGCTAGTTTACACTTAATCCAATTCCAAGTAGGTTCAATTGTGAAACAACCAACTGTAAAGGGGTGTTTCGTGCCATTTCTTGATTTCATACGAAGTAAGCCTAGAATCAATTTGAACATGAGTATGTCCTCTTTACAAAAAAAATAAATAAATAAATAAATATTTCATGCAACTTTAAAACTAATTATATTCGCCCAAGAAGACACCACCTAAACACCGGGTTTGGGCAGTGACATTGCGACAAAAGCACAGCTTTTCAATACACACACTGAATCGTCCAACTTTTAACTCAGTCCTTACTAGAATGCCCCAAACTGCTGCAGACCCACATATGATACAGGTTATAATTACAAAAGGAATGGGTGCGATATATTAATGACTTTTTAAGCAGACGGTTTCGAATGAACCAAAGAGCGATACATAATGCATGTAATTTAATGGTACCTTGATAACCTGCCTTTTCTACTACATGTATATAGTAAGTAACGATCTGGTACTAGAATAGAATTGCTGCAACCAATCCAGGGCCGAGTATATTGAACGGTTAACTATCATGCAGAAATACGGTTTACCAGTGATTGGTGTAGTCTATTATTTGCATATAATCAACTATTTTTTTGTCGATACAATCAAATAAGTTTCACTCGCTTCTATCGCTTCAATCGCTTACGCCTAAAACTCGATCCGAATATCCGAAATAAATCTCAGTTACTTTGAGTGTGCTTATGAAAGAAAAACAAATTAAACCGCGAAGACAAATCTTAATAAAACACACGAGTCCTTATAAAAACAGACACTTACAAAAGCAATTGCATTTGGCACATTTACGCAGCGGTAAAAGGCGAACGATAAAGGTATAAATTATATAAAAATATAAATGAAATTAAAATCAAAACCGAAATATATACTTCTGATGATTAAACACTGAACATAATTAATACAGTTCAACGCATAATAGAATCAAAGCGCTGAAGGCACTGAATTGTTCGCTATTGCATAATCTGAGACATACTTTAGTTTTCAAAATTATGCTATAGCTTTTTTTATCGCTAGTTTGAAATGAACACAGCCCATTCATATTTATAAAGAGTGTGTCTTAAAGCACAGGTCGAGATGTGTGTGCACTGTTTATCCTCATATTTATGTTATAGAGATAACTTAGACAAAATAACAACAATATGTATGTTTTTCCACAATTGGTTGCTGCACTGGCAACCATCTTTAGAATTTTGTTTCCTTGCTAAAAAATAACAAACCTATAACCATGTACATGTTGTCTTATGTGTATCTAATACTGTATTCATTTTCTTTAAATAATTGAGCAACAATGTTTTCAACATGACAGACTTTTCATGCAGCATTAAGCCCCGTTTTCCCTGAAAGCAGCCAATATGTACAAATTTCAATGATAAACTGGCAAATGTCGTCGCACAAGCTATTATAAACACTAGACTGGCCAATATCGTTGAACAAGCTCTTAAACCTTATTAAACTCAAACTCAAACTCAAACAATTTATTTAAGTAAATAAAGGCCATCGGCCCAATAATACACAATATACACAAACAATATACATTCAAATAATTGCCGTGTAACTACTTGTTACTAACTTACTAACTTGTTACTAACATTGTTACTAAATAGATATACATGTACATATAAATACCATGTTATGAATTGATGTTGTTTAACAGATGGTATACAAAGGTTGTGACGTAATGTGTAATATTATCATTAGTTGATCCCATTTATGAATAAAAATCAGATATTGAATTTCCACTGAATTTATACGTGCTGTCTGCTACAGTGTAAACAGGCAGTGGTTATCTTTACTAGCTGCAGTTGTCGTCCCTATCGTAGTTAAGGCATAGTGAATTTCAAAACTGCCTCTCTACTTTATCGTGAGCTAACGCTCATACTAAAAATCTCGAACACATGCACACAATGCATTATTCAGTATAATATATGTACGATACAACCTATTTAGCGCAACAAACATACTATATTTTCAGTGAAAATGTCCATTTCCTTTCTTACACGATACGTTGCCGTCGCGACTACAACACCAATTATATTTATCTTTGAAACTTCACTTTTTATCGAAAGTGTTGTCCCATAATCGATGTTTATCAGTTAATAAATCACGCCTGATACGTGCTTATTAAATAATTTAGGCTACCTACAATATTTACTTACTTGCAAAACATCCCGCAATAAACGAACATGCCAGACAGAATTGCAGCAGTAGATGCATCTACAAACAAGACGGCGAAATACTTTTTAAATGATCTAAATGCGTTGATAATGAAAAAATGATGATAATTATAATTGCATTGGTGCGGGTGATTGCGAAGATGATGATGATGATGATTATGATGATGACGACGACGACGATAATGATGATATTGTTGCTACTGATGACCATGATGATGATGGTGATGATGACGATGATGATGAGGAGGTTATTGACGACGACAATAAGTATTCATCTTAATAGTATAATGTGTAAAACAAGTTAATATCTTTATTTTAAAACTAAGAAAACAATATCAATAAATATGTATTAGAATAGTTTAAGTATTATAACGAGAAATAAAGTGATCATAAATATATTATAGCAACGATATATTAAAAGTTTACCTTTATCGAAAGTCACCCGTTCACTTACTCAGTATACACGGTAAAATACAATTTGTAATTATATTCTAGAGACGCAGCTGTGATATTTATATGAATATTGTTGGCTGTCCTCCAAAATAAAAACAACATGTTATGCGTTCATCCTGTAATTCGCTTCATAGAAAAGGTCAAATTCTTATCCTGTTTACTTGTTACGTCATGTTCACTTGTTTATAGGATCATTGTCATTGGCTCATTGGCATCAATCATGAATCCGGTTTTCACGACATATGTTATGGTGACGAGGGAAATCTCCATTAACAAATATTAAAGCCACCATTCCACAAAAACATATACTACGATGGCTGGTGTATACTTGCGAGAAAATTTGTTAAGTTAAATACGTTGGGCAAGAATTATTATGTTTTCTTAAAAACATAAAATATAATGAAATTAATTTCTTAAGAAAGAAGAAGGTTTTTGTTCTTTAATTTCAAAGAGCTCCAATTCATCGTGAATTGAATTAGTTTCCTCGATCGGGGGAACCTAAAATGAAAGCATAGATGTGTTATAATTGCATATAATTATGTGACTTGTATATTGAACTCTGGATATTTTCCTGATAAAGAGACAGAAGGTATTATTATACCACTGTATACAATGGTAAACACCAATCATAATAAATTTTAGAGGATTTACGCTAGTCAGTTTTTAATCACACTTTTTGAAATATGTTTCAGGTGTTTGTACTCTATGAAAACGACCCACATTTTTTAGGAAAGCATCAGAAACATACCACAAACATCTGCCTTTTATTTTGCCTTTCCTTCTCAATTTTATCTTTTATTTTTAAAATGATGAATCCCATTATAAAACTGTATTTTCATAATAAATATATGCCTTTTGTTATATTTCATCATCTGTCTAGTAACTTACGAATGCAAGATAATTGAAAATTCGTCAACATATGAGCAAGTCCATTTAACTACATCTACATATTGCTTTGTTTAAATCGGTGACAAGTTGTATTCACATCAGCATTGTACGACATGGTACGACGAACAAGCCCAGATTTATGTGACATGTACTTGTAATAAATCAAAAGACATGTTTAATTACATCGGTGACAAGTTGTAATGAACACCATCATGTTACGATCCTGAAACCGGATTTAAGTGATTCATAGCTTTAATTTAAAATATATTTCAGATAGATTTACGCCATCGTTGTTTCATTTGTTATGATACAAATTAACGTTGTTTGAACATTATTTGAATTGCGAAAGTACAGTAGAAAACATGGTAGATAATAACCGATACAGACACATTCAAAAAAATACTGAGAAAAGTGTAATTCATATCGTAAAAAACCTGGCAGCTGAAACACGATCATTATTCTAAACAATATGTGGAATTGTTTCAACACACTGGCTGGACGAGTCACACAAATGAATTACTATACTGAACATGTCGAAGAAGAGAAATGCATGTTAAGTAAGGAGGTGTTACGCCAACGGAATCTATTTGTGAAATAGTGGCTTTTCAAGTGCAGAGAGCAGAGGTGTTAACCAATGACAGCTCAGTGTGTGAAAAAATAGTTGAGAGGTTATCTGCAAATGTTAGTAAAGTGGGAGATGGAGTCATGGCGGAGAGGTTATCTGCCTAGTTGAGCTCACCAGGACATAGTGACATGTCAAGTAGAGATTTTGTAAGCCAATTACAGCTCAGCGGGAGGTATCGGTATGTCTAGTGGAGATATTTTTCGCCAAGGCAGTTGACTTAGAGTTTTTAGCATTTTAACCGAAGAGATATTTCGCCGACGGCAGCTCACTAGTTGATCACGACAGCTGAATTGGCGCAATTTAAAGCTCAGTGAGATTTATCAGCGTGTAGATTGGAGATGTATTTCCCGATGTTAGCTCGATGGGAGATGTAATATTAACAGATCATGTCAAGTGGAAAGGTGTTACGCCAATGACAGTTCTTCTGGAGTCGGCATGCTTGACGTCACATCGCGGCACCAGTTCTACATCTACAGATCTGACGAATGTGTGAAGACACCGTTTTACCTGTAAAGAACCAATATACGGTGACATGTAACTAAAATTGAATCGTCAGTTATGACACATATCATGCACTTGTTTTTTAGCCAAACAGAGAGTTGCTTTCATGGTTATGAAAGTGAACGATACGTTATCTCGGATTCGAAAGTGAGTTTTGTTTGTATAATTAAACTGTTTACATGAAAACAGAAGTTGTGATGTATGTGTATCATGTATGCAAAACGCAATAATAAATTAGATATTTAAAATACAAAAGAATAGCATGTTTATCAAAAATATAAATCATAAAGAAGTCTTTTCAAGTGGTATTGTTATTTTATTAAAGGTCATTATGGAATTCACTTTCTTTATAAACGATTCAAGTTTGTGGGTTATGTGAAATGGAAAAAACGACACTAGTATGTGAATACTTAGTTCTTCCAATAAAGCTATCGGTACTCGTTAATCAAGCATCGACACACATTAGTTTTAATTAACAGGAATTATACAATAAAATGCGTTTGAAAGTAGTTGATTGTTTCAATGTATTTCACGTGTTGTTTTAATGTTGATTGAACGTACAATATATATTCATCTACATGTGTTTTATTTGTCAATCCAGGTTTTTCTTTAATTTTATATTGCTTAGATAAGTAAACAGTCTTGTTAAAACACTTATGCCCGTGGCAAAAATTCTTTAAACGCAAAGCCAAACTGTGAGCTTCAGAAGAACACAATTTGATACAGTTGCGTCGAAACTATGATGTTTAACAGGAAAAATTACTTGATATATTTTGTTTATTTTAAATGATCAGTCTGTTTGAAATTGAATTAACACACAATAAGCCTTTTTTCTCGCACAGAGTGATTTTATTCAGCATATGTTTTGTATAAAAACTATTATGATAAATATTCCATTTGTTATCGAAATTTAACAAGATATTCATCAAAAGTTTAACTTTGTACAGAACATAGATAATATTTGGCCGTCAATGTAGCGATTCTATATTTATTCTAAACAACAAAATTCCAAAAACATACATCTAAAAGGTAGGTGATTTGCCCTTTGTATTTGAACCGGACCTTAATGTATTCAATTCCATGCCTTAGTTGTATTCCAGAACCAGATATTCAAACATTTTACTGCGGTAACGTTTCTAAGTAGCAAAATTAATCAGTGTGTAGTATACATACATCTGGATATGTGTTCATATAGCAATATTTACGTAGTTGGTCCACAAATATGACATCAGCGGCCTGTGCGCGTGTATGTACGGATGCAAACACGCTCCATATACTCCAGAAATGCTCGTTCATGAACTTGCAGAACACTCTATAAAAAACGTACACATCAGACAGAATGTTAGCAAAAGGCTCATCTACAAACAAACATGAAACGACTTAATTATCGTCAATGACGACGACGACGCTATGTTGTAACTGCTGCTGACAAAGCTCTTGCTGATTATGATGTTAATAGAGATGGTGTTGGTATTGGTGTAATGTGTTGCAACAAACAAAAAGCGGTTGTGTTGTTATTGTTGTTGATGATTATGTTAGCGATGTTGATCATGATATGGACTTTATGAAAACCAATTAGAAAAACAGATGTAAAACACATTATTAGTATTATTTTATTAGAATTATCTTTTTCTTTTTTATTATCATTATTATTATTATTATTATTATTATTATTATTATTATTATTATTATTATTATTATTATTATTATTATTATGTGATGATGATTATGATGATGCCGGCGACGAAGACGATGATTGATATACAGCTATAATAAGAACACTGTAAAATAAGCTTACCTTTATATGGAAGAAAACACTACTTGTATTCACCACTTTCACATAAACGTTTCAATGCAGTTTATAAGCGATGTGGTCGAGGTTTAAAAAATATCGAACTTGGTTTTCTTCCAATAAAAAACCAACATTTTGTTGTATAACTCGCATCAACAAATTTAAGTGTTTCGTATTTTACTCGTTTATATGCTCATGTCATACGCCATAATCCAGTTGCCACAGAATGTGTTGTAATAAAATAGTGCGCATTATGACCTTCATATAGTCCTTTACCGTTATTTTCCATATTATAATCCAATGTTAATTTGTTATAGCACTGAATGATGATTTTTGTTTAATATTCAACAGTTTGTACATGTGTATACATAATTTCATGATAATATCGGACGTACTTGAACAATTGATTAGATTAATAAGGAAGATAATTTGTATTAAAAACGTATATTAAAAAAAAGCTACTTTAAAATCTTCATACTCCTATCCGCCGGATGGCTTCTTGTTGCCACTGGAACTGCGAGTGTGCAACTTAAAACGGACGTGTTTGAGAAAGTTCAAAATCCTCTTTGCTTTATGCATCGTTTAGAAACCGGGTTTGCAAGAGACTTACCACAATGCATATTGAAGTGTACAAGCGGGTGTCAGTTTTCGATGTTCGATCCCGTGGGCGGTTCTTGCAATCTGTTCACGGCCGATGACACCAAGGAATGGGATGATGCTAATGACGTCCATAAGAATATCTACAGGAAAGTTAGTATATCAGATACGAGTAAATCTCATAGTGTATTCATTAACAGATCGAATGCTGATTATTATTAAAACATAGTTTTAAACGCACAATATAACGATGGATTATAGTAAATGACACATTTGTTAACAACAACAGTATTGTCGTATGTCAAGTCAAGTGTATTTAAAAAGCAAAATACAATATTTCAGTGAATATACGCAAATATGGAAAGGTAGAAAAAAAACGCTACAGAACCGTAAACGTTCAGTTCTGCTAATTGGAATTTTTACATAAGGTAAATCATATCTCTGAAAGATATGAGTTTGTAGAAACAAGATTTGTTATTAACAAATTGTTCAAGAGACATATAAGAAAAAAACAACAACAACACATTCAAGTTCATTTTTAAGTCTGAGCGCACCGAACACAATAATGTCTAACAACTGTAATTTGAGTCCAACAGGCAAAAACATTTTATTAAAAGATTTTTGGTGTGACTAGTGTTTTAATAAATAATATAAATATCTTGTCTTGGAGCCGTTAAGCCTATTAGTTGAAGACTGTCTCCCTTCTATCCTAGGCGTCACAGATATACATCCAAGAGGTAGCAAACATACACAAAAGACCTGGTTCAAAGCACAGCGAATCTGCCGCAACGTGGGACGTCAACAGCCCGGATTGAAAGCTACCACGAGCATGCGCGCAGTCAACACGGGTATGGGGGACAATAACTTCTGGCTCTGCGCAAGGAAGTTGGGGTCCGGATGGACCTGGCTGTCCGGAGCACAGGTGACCGTTTCCATACCTGAAGATCTGGACGGGGTCTGCTTGCTTTTACTGGAATAATGTTCCCCACGACAATATATGTGGAGACACTTATGTTGTGAATCAAATCCTATGCGATATTTGTTGATTGCATAGTACATAATTGAGTGTATGCTACTTATTCACATGTTAGTGTGTATTTTCAGTCTTTGTTTTTAAACTGTGTATAGCTGTGTATAGATTATCACTATTTTGCTTTTGTAGAGCATGTCATGATTTTATACTATGGCATGTTCATTCTTTTATGTTTTGTTTTGTTAGTTAGGTTGTTTGTTTGATTATTTGTTTATTTAGGTCGTTCGCCTTTTTAACAGTTTTTCAGTCAAATCACGGAGGTCAGTGAACCAACTTACTTTTCCCGGGTTAGCTGGTTTACCAGTACAAAGAGCAAATCTTATGCCAATAACTGACAAATGCCCTACTTAAATCAGAGCAAGATTGGTACTGGCCGTAGACAAATTATGTGACCTGGGCAGGGATTGATCCCACGAATTGTATTCCAGAGCTCGACAAACTGACATACCAGTTCAAACTATAAACGTTTAATCGAGGTCTTCAAGATTTGTCTCTCACATCAGTTTTTGAATGGTTTATACATATCGTCCGTCATTTATTTGGAATATTACTTTGCCCTTATGTGTTGGAAGTGCTCAACTATTCTTCCCCTGTAATAAAAACTAAAAAAAAACACAATGAGATACCTTTTACCTGATTGAATTGTAATGCAATACTATACTAAATTTAAATGTAACGCATAAAGCTTATTATCGGATAATTATATATTTTGAGAACCTAACAGTTATTCGTGTTGATGTGCATTACATTCATGCTATCGTTTTTTAAATTGTATTAAAACGGGTTATATAAAAATATCGGTTTGTGTCTACAAACAATGGCCTTGCAATGTTTTTGCTAAAATAACGGTGTACCCCAATATAAATTGTATCCATTGTCTGAATTATTGTGTCTATTAAAAGTGACAATTACGGTCGGGGTTTAGTTATATTTTAATAGCTTATTTTCGCTGAAATTCGTGCCGCCTGGCAGTATTGATTATCGGTTTGTTGCATTCACTTTAAAACCTTTTTCAGTATAATTAAATATTTATTTATAAATTCATGCATTTAGTGATTTTCTTTCCAGAACGTTTCCATTCGTCCGATAGAAATATATTTCTGCAAAACACAACTTTTGTGTATTTGTCGGTCCGACCAAATTGTTCCTTTGGGCGTAGGAACAGTTTAATATATACATATGTCACAACATATACTTAAATGTATGCATTAAATTAAATATGCAGGCGCTTTTGTTGATTCCATCATAAACCACCCAGCGAGGTTCTTAATTAATAATTTATCAGGTACTGACCACTCGTCCGACGTACCGAGTCTACACACTGGACAGCATCTCCCTGGCGGTGTAGATCGGAAACCGCGCATCGCTGAACCAAATGTTTCCAAACCTTAACATTTGATTCACAATGAACTTTGCGAAACCTTAATTTCAAAAACTTAAGTATTATTTTTCTTTAATATTTGCCTGTTTGAGATAAATTATGAGATAAAAGTGAATCTTGTTTAACCCATGGGAGTGTTTTCTCACCTTCTGCAAAGGCTTTACACAATTATACTTGTTTTATTCTTAGTTATCGATTTTAAGAATTGTAAAAGTAATTGTCTGATTTTCGTTCGAATTTCTTTAATAGAAAACATTTGTATTTTATATGGAAAAAAAATACCCTGGGTATTTAATGAAAGACACGGACAGAGTATATAAAAACCATCAACAAATGATGACTCATAAGAACTGTATCGAAGTTTTTTTTCTGTTGGCTGTGTTACGTCAACAACATGGAAGACAATGGTCGTCTGTAATAATGTAAATTTGGTGCATTTGTTGCCCTTGATCTATGCATATATGGACCAAATAAATAATAGATTTCCTTAAGTGAAGGACTAAGTGATTTTTATAATAATAATGTTTCTGTAGTTGCATAATTCCCATATGCAGTAAGATTCTGTACAGATCTTTAGTTTGCTGTGCTCAAGACGTGGAGTAAAGACATATTTTATCTAAGACTTCAAACTTTAAAACCGCATGAACACGTGCGTGTAAGAGCGTTTTTATTTGATGTTGAATTCCTGATTTCAATTTTCAATTAATTTCCTGTTAAGGCAATTGCGCAATATCAGAAGTGTATTTTAGATACTTAAATTCAATACGAAATAAATAGTTGCAATCGTTTGATATGCTCCGGTGTCAAAATATTTGTTAATTGCATGATGAAATAAAAAAGCGTCTTTGCTAGGGCTGTTCATTTGTCAACTGTTCAAAATAAATTGTACATTTACTACAACATGCGCTGACGAAAGAGTGACTTTGATCTGTTTTGATTAATTAGATGTTTCACCAACAACATACATGTAACACACATCAACACTGGTCTAACAGCAGACAAACATAATTGGTCTAATGAAATGACGTTTTCATATCGGACCAGAGCCAAACAATATTCTTATATAATCACAACGGTGTCTTTTACACTTACAAAATTGCATTACATGTTCATACAAGTAGTGAATTTTGATATTATTTAGAAATGTATAATTATTTTATATTGTTTTATCTACGTTCGATACAATTCATGATAATAATAATAATAATAATAATGATAATCAATTAAAAAATGATAATACTAATAAAATAATAATAATACAATTTCTGTTTTCATGTTTAAAGTTAACTGTTTGGCTGAAAACAAGTGCATGCTATGTGATTTTAGTTACATTTCGCCGTATATGTGTTCTTTACATGTAAAAGTGTGCCTTCACACATCCGTCAGATCTGGAAATGTAGGACCGGTGCCGTGATGTGTTTGAACATGTCTTGCAGGCCGCCTCCAGAAGAACTGTCATTTGCGTAGCACCTTTCCACATGATATGATCTGTAAATATTATATCTCCCAGCGACCTAACATCGGGAAAAAGATCTCCAATTAACACGCTGATAAATCCCACTGAGCTTTAATGTGCGCCGATTTAGCTGCCGTGATCAACTAGTGAGCTGCCGTTGGCGAAATATCTCTTCGGTTGAAATGCTAAAATCTCCAAGTCAACTGCCTTGGCGAAAAACATCTCCACTAGACATGCCGATACCTCCCGTTGAGTTGCAATTGGCTTACACAATCTCCACTTGACATGTCACTTTGTCAAAGTGAGCTAAACTAGGCAGATAACCTCTCCCCACTATACTAACATTTGCGAATAATTAACCTCTCGACTATTCGCTCACTCACTGAGCTGTCATTGTTTAACACTTCTGCTCTATGCACTTGAAAAGTCACTATTTCACAGAAAGATTCCGTTGGCGTAAAACCTCCTAACTTAAAATGCATTTCATTTCTTCGACATGTTCAATATACTTAAACATTTGTGTACATCGTCAAGCCAGTGTGTTGCAACATTTCCACATATTGTATAACATAATGATCGTGTTTCAGCTGCTGCAAGGTTTTTTACGACATGAATTACATTTTTCTCTATTTGAATGTATTTGTATCGGTTATTTTCTCCCATATTTTCTACTGTACTCTCGCAATTCAAATCATGTTCGAACATCGTTAACTTTCATTTGTTTCACAACAAATGAAACAACGATGGCGTAAACCTATCGGAAATATATTTTAAATTGCAAGTATTTATCATTTAAATCCGGTTTTAACACGGCGTTTGATTTATGACAGGTACATGTCACATAAATCTGGGCTGGTTCGTCGTTCCATGTCGTTCCATGCTGTTGTGAATACAACGTGTCATTGGTTAAAACTATGAAATATGTTGGTGTAGTTAAAGAGACTTGCTGTTGAAGAATGTTCCATAGTCTTGCATTCGTAATATACTTAACAGATGGCGAAATATAACAAAAGACATATATTTTTTTTTAAATACAGTTTGTTAATGGGAAAAAATCAATTTAAAAAATAAAAGATAAAATTGAGAAGAAAAGGCAAACTAAAAGGTAGATGTTTGTGGTATGTTTCTGCTGCTTTCCTTAAAAGTTGGATCGTTTTCATAGAGTACAAACACCTGAAACATATTGCAAAATGTGTGATAAAACACTGACTAGCGTAAATCCTCTAAATTTGTATTATTATTGGTCATTACCATTTTATACAGTGCGATAATAATTCATTCTGTCTATTTATCAGGAAAATATCCAGAGTTCAATACATGTATACATGTCACATAATTATATGCGATTATAACACATCTATGCTTTCATTTTAATGTTCCCCAGATCACCGAAACTTATTCAATTCATGATGAATTACAGCTCTTTGAAATTAAAGAACAAACACCTCTTTCTTTCGTAAGAAATTCATTTCATTATATTTCATGTTTTAAAGAAAATATTATAATTCTTGCCGAACGTATTTTACTTGCCAAATTTTCTCCCAAGTATGCACCAGCCATCGTAGTATATGTGTTTATGGAGTGGTGGCTTTAATATTTGTTTATGGAGATTTCCCTCGTCAACATATCATATGTCGTGAAAACCGGATTCATGATTGATGACAATGAGCCCATGACAATGATCCTATAAACAAGTGAACATGACGTACCAAGCATTTTCATCATCATCATCATCATCATCATCATCATCATCATCATCAGCAGCAGCAGCATCATCGTCATCATAATCTTCATCGTCATCGTCATCGTCAGCGTCAGCGTCGTCGTCAGCGACAGCGTCTTCGTTGTCGTCGTTGTCGTCGTCGTCGTTTTCGTCGTTGTCGTCGTCCTCATCATCATTATCATTATCATCATCAGCAGCAGCAACGTCATCATCATAATCGTCATCTTCGCAATCACCCGGACCAATGTTATTTTAATTATCATCAATTTTATTATCAACGCATTTTAGACCATTAAAAAAGTATTTCGCCGCGTTATTTGTAGATGCATCTGATCCTCCAATTATGTCTGGCATGTGCGGTGATTGTGGGATGTTTAGCAAGTAAGTAAATATTATAGGTAGCTTAAATATTAAATAAGCGTGTATCAGGCTTTTGTATCGGTTTGATGTAGTTCGTGTTTGGGTCGCGACGGCAACGTATCGTGTACGAAAGAAATGGCCTTTAATTCACTGAAAATATATTATGTGTGTTGCGCTAAATAGATTGTTTCGTACATATGTTTTACTAAATAACGCATGTTGTACATGTCTTTATGAATCTAATATCATGTGTCGTACTGCATTAATTATGTTAAGTTTTTAATCATCAGAAGTTTAAATTTCGATTTCAATTTTATATCCTGTCTTTTTTAATATTATATATACCTTATTTTTTCGCCTTTTACCGCTGCATGAATGTGCCAAATTAAAATGCTTTTATAAATGTATGTTTTCGTGATGATTTTTGTGTGTAAGTAAGATTTTTTCGCGATTTTGATTTTTTTTCAAAAGCACACTCAAACTAATTGATATATACATGTATTTCGGATATTTTAATCCAGATTCAGATGTAATCTCTTGAAGTGATGGTTCAAGTGAAACTTATTTGACCCCGTTGACAAGGAACAATTACTGTTCTTACGAGTTCTTTGTCAAATCTGCTTTAAAAGCCATTAGACATCGCCCCAAAACACTTGTCTTAGCATACCCTGTATTATATTTTTTCTGCAACCTTTTGGGACATTGAATTTGAAGCCTGAATTTAAGACAAACGTTTTGGATGCGTTTATTACAATTCTTTCCCTTTGTCGAAAGCTAACTTCCGAAACCCTTCTTTCTGATATTCCCTGCATGGGCTGATATAATTTTCTAAGAAGAAGCATGAAAACTTTTTTATTCCAACTTTCAAGAGAGGAAATCATCATATTTAAATTGATACTATACTTACATAGTCTGAAATAAAGAAATGATATGAAACATGCCTTAAACGTTTGCCGTTTCGTAATGGGACCTACTTGGAATCCGCTGTAGTGTTAAGTTACCCGAACATAATCTGAATGGAAACACCGGCTTACTCAAGATGGCGAAGGTACGTTTTTTAAAATAGGGTCAATTGCAACGAATGTGAAAATCATGCCAGAGCACGGTCATGCCATCAGTATCCAATCAGCTTTTTGATATGATTGGCATAGCTTTAAATTAAGTAGTTATTTAAAAGCATTTGCATTAAATTTATAATGGTAATTGTTCTGGCATAAGTACAATTGTAATTGATGGCAATTAACATAAACATATCGGTTGATATCATACTCACTCGTTTCAGGCAAACCGGGCACATGTCCACCTGACGAAGGCAGGATTGGACTTACGGTGTGCCAGTGGGATTGCACGTCTGATTATAGCTGCCCCGGTGAACAGAAATGCTGCTCCTATGGTGGCTGTGTGGACGTCTGCAGAACACCAACACCAACGCGTACGTTTAAAATGATTGTTTTCATATTCTAAATTTGGAAAGATTATGCAAATTTTTAACGTACACCTTGTTTTTTATCCCGTCATAATGCATGCGTAGAGGAAATAACACCCCGTGTAATAAACGAAGCTTTATTTCAACGTGTTGGACACAGCATACAAATGGAGTCTAGTGACGTGTTTTTTGTTTTGTTTTTCGTGTTGTTTTGTCTTTTTTATTCGTCTATTTTCAAAATAAAGACATACACAAAAATCTGAACCTCTTTCGAAGGCTCGTGGTTTAGGTTTCGTATGCGATCATTTAAGAACTGGAATTGTATATATGTTGAAAATATCGGCTGTTAGGCATTTTTTTCCATTGTTTTTAAGCACAACACATCATAACAATATTAAAATAATCATTTAGTGCAGTCTAAACGGCATTACATGCACACTGATGACAGTTTCTATAAAAATATCCTTCTGCCAAAAACTCTATTAGGGGATTATTCGTTCTTTAAATTTAACGTTAAGCTGTGTTTGTGATACACAATGTGTCCTTGGTGGCATTCACTTCACGGAAGGTACCATACTTTCACTTATAGCTTCTGTTAAATACGCCCACTCAATAAAAGGTAATGTTTATTGGTAGAGAATGACCGTAAGTAAGCACGCTCTCGGCAGGTAACTCAATGATTCTGACGATGCGAGGGCGAGATTCGATCATATACTCGATAAATATGCATTCTTTAAAAACAAGTAATTATTGCGTACATATTTATACGTCGATATGTATATGATCTTGAAAGAGCATCATATACAACTGATTCATTTACAAAAAAATCGTGCAATCACAATAGACTTGTGTATCAGCACGAAGAACAGTTCATGGATGAATGCAATTCGTGTAGGTGTCGCGATGGTTTCCTTTCGTGTACAAAAAGCGCTTGCAAATGTCGTAGGGTAAACATTATTCGCATACAATCCACACTATTTTTTTTTATTCTTAGGTTTTCAATATACATTTAAATACATTTCACTGGTCAAAGAGATGAAACCCACATATTTTACATTTTAACCTCATGCATGAAGTACTAAAATTAGAGTTGTCTACCCTGTCTCGTGATTCACGTACGCGAACATTTCAACTGTCAATATATTGACGTATTTCTAATTGTTTGAGGAAAGTATATTTGTTCTCAAGTAAACTTTTGTTTTATAACTATTAAATAACATATTATTGTGACATATATGTAATATCTGGTATCGTTCGCAGTCGTTTTGAATGATGCATAATGTATTTTATTTTAGCAAGACTTGCCGTACCTACTCTACGTTCATATGTATTTTTTATTGCTTTCTCAAGTTATATATTCTTGTTCATTTATATAGTTTATGTAATACTTTTTTCAGAAAGAATATTCCATAACATCAAAACACGGTCTACTACAAAAAAGCACGAACTCCAAAACAAAGGTATAAGAGCACCTGTCCACCAAAAATAAGTCAAGTTTATGCTAAAACTCTTTAGGTTTGTTTAACAGAAAATGGACCTTATTTCACTGACAAGTTATTTCGTTTGTTGCGCTGCATACATTGATACAATAACGCCCCGTGTAATACACTTTCCTCATTCTTGAAAAAAGCATTCAAGCAAATCATAATGACGCCATTTTTAAGTCATTAAGTCATTTTCAAGTGTTTATTGTCCAAATAAAAACAAACCAAATGCGATAATAACGGCCAAAATATAAATGTTATTTGCTTTGCATGAACACCTGAACGACTAACCAAGGCTCGTGGTTTAGGTTTCCGATGCATCCTAAATAAACTTATCTGTATTAAACACTCACTTAGCACTTTTTATATTATTCGATTCGGTAGTTCCATCTTCTAAACATGTTCTAGTATTTTACACATACATAACAAGATTAAAATTATCAGTTGATGCAATCCAAATAGAAGAACATGCGCTATGATAATAGTTCTTGCAACACATATGTGTTGTATTAAATATGTTTGAAGATTATTCTTTATTGTTGATTGAAAGCAAATCTGATTTTGTAATACACTGAGCTCGTTTTTTTCTATTCAGGAAACCTCCCTTTTTGTACCTGTGTGTGCGTCAAAGCACCCTGTCCGTGCTGTCCCGGGGATCGGACGTTCCCGTTAGAAGCATGAAGACCATGGGGTTAAACAAGATGTGTTTAGGGAGTGTATGTTTAATATTTGTTAACATAGAATAAAATAAAAGGACATACTTTGTTGTTCCGTGTCTGTTGTATTTTCATAGACCATCTTAGCTCACAAAACTAGACCTTAAACGCAACATAAACACGTAGCGAGAAGACACATTCCACGTTTATAGAATATTTTGTAATGGAAGTCTCTTCTAAACGAAAATCCAGAGTTGCGGAAAGTATCACACTTTATGCATACGCATTAGGCCCGTTTTCTTTAAGATCATATTTATCAGATAGGTTACATCAATAATCCTATACGATATTATGGACTAGCAAGAAATTAAATAAAGTGTTATGTCATTGAATTGCAAATGACGCCATAGCTAATGTTTCATTTTAAATATACTTTTACACAATTAACGAAACAGTGTACGCACATGAGAATGAAATAAAACGTTGTAAAAATCAGAACTAATTGAAAGCACTTCGATCAGTATAAAATAACCTTGGTTACTTTTTGTCGTATTTTTTTCTTTAAATTCGGAAATAAAAAAGGGTGATCCGAACTAAATCCGTCTGTTGACTACTAAATAAACAGTACAAATCGTATTCGAACATTGATAATATCAATTAGCTTTCAATCACGCATACTTGTTTGTCTTTCGCTCATACCAATGTGGCTTTGTTTATAACGCACGAACGTCTTAATTGATATTGGAACCAAAATGTACATGTCGTGTTGTGTATCGATTGTAACGTAAGAAAAAGACTGAGGCAGCCGTTTTTATTAATCAGAAAATTCACTTTTATGTGTAAAACTACTGACGTCATGTTGTCATTATTCCTGCGAAATGCTCCAGTGTAACTATTTGAACATGTAAATACATCTTAGAACGGTGGAGAATGCATTTAGAACAAAACATGTGTTGGATTTCATTTAATTATGTATTTTATTCACTCGTGATTGTAACGTAACATAGATTAATACATAAATTAATTATGTATCCATATATAACATAAACATTATGTTATATTTAATTACAAATAGACATTAGGTTGATTTCTTGCATGCATAAACTGGTTCAAAATGCGATTCAGTTTATCAATAGAAAGTAAACATGACATGTCCCTGCACTCTTTGTACAGTAGAATAAAACCTACAAGGTGAAAGATCAAAGATATTATATTTCTTAAGTCTGTATGTTTAACCAGGCATTTATCTGATGGAGTGACCAACACTGTTGACATAAGGGATTTAGTGTAGTGCGTTGTTTGCACATCAAGGCTTTATATCACCATGTTTGATAAGCGTGTAGAGACTTGAATAGTGATTTCTCAGTGTCCAGGGTTTTAAAACAGTTAGCGAGGCAGACTTGGTTTGGGTTTCGAGGAGAACGGATCGGTAAAGATACGATCATGTAGCTATCCGACTGTATTTGTATAACCAAAATTATTAAGTATGTTAGACATTAAATTGGACTAAAAACTAATACGTGGTGTTGTTGAATATTTTATCCTACATTATGCAGAGAAACCAACATAAAAGAGTGGGATCGACTTGTCCCATGCGTGACACGAGAAAATGGTAGTTAATGCAAATCTCGTCATCTTTGCAATACGCGCATGACGAGGTATCGAATGATAGGCTACACACCGGTAATTTAAGAGTAATGAACATTGTTAGTAACTATGTGTCGTCAATGAACTATGACCGATTACGTGACATGATCACAGAACGTACAAATTAATATTCTCAATCGTGTCTGTGCTACATATATAACTATTTATTTTTCTGATCACTCTTGAATTAAACTTTATAATCTACCGCAAACAATAAATACCCTCTATTTACTTTGCTTCTTTTATACAGTATTATCAAGTGTGATCTTTATTAAGACGGTAGCCTTAAAGCTTCGCCAAAGAAATCTAACTTTATCATAAGTGAAGTAAAAATAAAGATTGGTTACATTTTAATTTCGTGCACAGGTGTCAGCAGTTCATTTTCATAGACTAAAAGTAGCCTATCCGAAATCCGTTTCAATGTAAAATAAAAATAAATTTTTTGGTTTACATGCATTATGAAGTTATTTAAACATTTACACGGCAATAACACAAGTAAAATATATAGAAATATGTTGAAGGGTCTTGTTAGACCATGACTAATCATTAAACACGTGAATATCATTGCAACTGGCAATTTCTACATCTCCCAATTAACGCTAATGGTCCGCTGTGAATATATAAACTTATAAGCATAGTACATGCAATAGTTGACTTTAATATTTGTGCATTCAAATTAAGTTCTTACTGTGCTGTATACATTTGTTTTACACTTGAAACAAAACTTTTCCACCCGCGATCCATACAGTTTTAAGTGAGACATACATACATTATCAGCAATAGATTATAACATCTGATATTCACAATGATATTGGTTTGATTTCATGCATCACAGAAGATACACATACGCTTTGGCATTACACGTTATAATTAAAAATGTTTGTGTAAGCTTATTAAAAAGCATGTTTCAGCATATGATATATCATGGATTATTCACACTTTCATAGTGTTTCTATGCATAGACTGGTTCCATATTCTATATGTCATTCCTTCTCTTATAACTTTTCCAATCATATCCAAATCATTGTACAATTATACGCAATACTCGAACTTGGATACATGTGTAAAGCGTTCAAACAATTTCACATAAAATGCACGTTCGAGGTAAGTGATATTATCGAAGCACGTGGTGATGTTTGTGATGTTCGTTGATTAATAATTACGATCGTCATGGTTATTTTGTCAGTCAAAATCGTTCTATTTATAGTTACGGACTGGTTCGCGCGTAACATATTCATAACCAATCTCCATGCAGAGTTGTCGTTCCTTGCTCTCACATACACCTCTGCATAGGGCGGCTTAGCAGCCATTTAAAAAAGAACTGTAACAAGAATATTGTTTAAACGGAACAACGCATTCAAGGTTTATTTAATTGGAAATTTAGAATTGACGGTATTAAACAATGAAATAGCAGATTTTAATTTACATTACATCGGACTTAAACCTGGTAATTTGTATGTTAGTTTGTAGTATACTTAAGAGAAAGTATATTACCATGACAATGACCAATCAAGCGTTAGTGTTTTCTGTCCTTTCTCAACACTTCTGTTTCAGATGGGCATAACCGAAATTACACTGATGAGTAGAAACGTTACCGCAACCTGTGATAGTAACGAACATTTGACCCCTTCATTGATAGTCAATCTGATCTACATGTAACAGGAAACTCTTCTATTCAATAACAATACACAGGTTTACTTCTACTCCTCTGGAGCATCGACGCACTGTGACGCTACAAGCTCGTTGTGTGGTAACAACAACAACAAGCGCATGATAAAACTGGATAAAAACAGAGGGTCTAATGCAGGGTGACCAGGCCTGCCTTGAAGCTGTCCAAGGACTGGGCTATGGTGACTGCTACCGGCAGCTGGTTCCAGAGTCAGATTGTTGCTGGGAAGAAGGAGTGTATATACAGATCTGTTCGACAGAATGGGACCAAGAATGAGGCATTTCTTCCTATCTGCAGGGACTCAGTGGCTGGATTGACGTTCAGGTTGGCTGGTATATCAATCAGGCAGTTGGTTATCCTGTACATCAGTACCAGGCGGGAGTCAGCACGACGTGTTTGTAGTGATTGCCAACTTAGGGAGGCGATCATTTGGCGCGCTGCTTGTTGTCTTGTAATCTCCCTTGACAAATCGGGTAGCCCTGCGCTGTACTGCTTCCAGCTGGGTTATGTTTGCTGCAGTATATGGGTCCCATGCTGTCGATGCATACTCCAGGATCGAACGTAGTTTTTGTGGATGTATTTCCTTTCGTAAATCACATTGATTTGTATCCTGTTGGACTCATTTATGCAAATGTAATCCAGCCGGATCCGTTTGGCGCTTCATATGTTTTGTACATTATGAAATATCTCATTAAAGGCAAACTCGATGTGCAGAAAAGAAAAGGACTACCAACATAATAGCCAAGATTTAACACATACATTTAACCATAATTACTAAATTAAGGAAATTGGGACTTATAGAATGTTCAGTTTATTGTTGACATTTAATGACATAGATTCATGTTATGAAAATGTTATTCTCAGCTATGATGTTAACGGGTTTTTTTGGGTACTTAAAATGTTTCAACGTCGCGGGTCGTCCAATAAGCATATACTATGATAAACAAGTGTTAAACATGTAAGTAAACCGCATTGAGAAAGCATATGCACCCGGCGCCCCTCCCCTTTAAATTTTTCGAACCATACATAATATATGATCATACATTCAAGAACAAAAACAAATACTATGTTGATTTGTTTGCTTTCTATGCCCGCTAGCGTACATCCATACAATGTTTATATATGTAACTTAAGGTACATAAAACAGTCCTCTAAAATAAGCGGGTCTGGTGCCAGGGGGGGGGTAAAGGACCGCATCTGTCGCCTGCTGTAAACATGGATTAATCGACTAATATGCCTTCCATTTTTTGTCGAAAAACATATGTTGCTAAAAATGCTTAAGCTTTAAACACAAGTGTCCTTTACAACGTCACACGTCTTATTAAGCGACAATACACCAATATTATTGATTTATACATTCCTTTAAAACTTGCTGTCAACTAGGGTCAAGCATGTGGCGAATTTGCAAACTCAGGATGGTTTAGTGTCTCTTCGAAACAATCTGGGAACATTCCTTGTCGGATTTTAACCATTTTGTTACATTCTGGAACCTTCGGTTACTGATCGGATTGGAACAAAGATTATACATCGAAATGTTTTAATACTCGAAATACCTTGACGCCGAGTTTCTTTGGGACCTGTTCGGGATGTTGGACAAGATCGGTATCTGTTAGAAAATTATTAAATCCGTCACTAGTGTTTCGGCAACTTCGTACAGCATTCTGCAAGTTTACTTTATGTTTTATCCAGCCTGAATGGATTCCGCATGATAATGAAGGATACTTGAAAGTTCCAAGAGAAGAGGATTGGAATAGTTCTATTCCGCTTGTGGTGGCAAACCCAAATTTAAGAATCCCTAAATGGTAGGCTTTCCGAAGATGCTGAATCACCGTCGACGGATTGCAGTGCATTCATGTCACATAACTTTTCTTCTCGAAATCTTCTTAGCAGAATGCTACCGAAGATGCAGAGTGAATATATATAGTTCAATAATGTTCCGAATGGTTGCCAGTAAACATTTCATTATTCTTTGTTATTGACAATGGCTGGGCCCGTATTCACCAATCAATTCTTAGACTTAAGAATATAGAATAGACTTAGAACTAAGCAAAATATGTACAGCGTTTACATATATATAGGCTACCACTGGTGATGATGTCATTAACATAATTTTCTACATTAATAATTATGTAGATTGAAGCAGTTAATGTCAAGTTTAACTTAAAATTTAAGCAATTCTTGAATTTTCCAATTTAAATAATATTCTTTATTCTTAGACTTAAGTCTTAGAATCGTTTGACGAATACGGGCCCAGGTCTGTGAAACACATTTGTAAAAATGATGTGTTTTTTGTCTGGGGGGAGTAAGGCCGGGTTGCTTTTGTTTGAGGGGGTACAAAGCTTTATATTATTTCAAGAAATGCAGACAAATTAATATTTGAAATAATACATGCTGCTGCGGCTTCTGCTATTTCTGCTGCTGCTACTACTGATGACGATGATGAAGAAGATGATGACGACGATGACGATGGTGATGACGATGAGGGCGACGACGCATTATCGGTATGAATACAAGAATATGGAATACAAACCAAAAAACCGTCAAAATCTTAAAGAGTCGTCTAATAAATATTTAATTAAAGAGAATGAAACAAATTTGTGAAGATATTTACGTATTATAATAAAAATACGCACCGTTTTCTTAATCATAAATACATTGTCATTTCAGTAACAGATTTATCAACCTTGTATCACATATGTTTTACTTAATCAACATTTAAGGGCTTGTAGGGCTTCCGAACGATACCTTGTGACGGAAACAGGGGATTGACTTGCTCAATTATAACCAATGAACGTAAACATTTAATTATGTGAAATGCAAACGTTAAGGGTGTCTTCTTCCTACGTTTACATTACAAAATTAATGCTTTGATTTTCTAACTTGGTTTAATTATCAAATACATCTTTAAAAATTTATTTGAAATTTAACTTTTCTGAACCTAAAGCGTTCATATACACGTGTAAAGTATATGTTGTAAATAGCATGGTATAGTCTTTCTCCTTAAAGAGTTCTCAAATTTAATGCCAAAAGCGAAAACTGGCAAACCCAAGTGGGTATAATAGCTTATATGGATTATTTACCCACAAGCTAAAAGTACTCTGTACTTCATTAATATTTGTTTGTGTATAATCTTATTGTATCCGTAAGATATTACAGACAAACATACAAGCATATAATATACATAATATTTTAATGACAGGTATTTGATGGTAACATCAACTTAGATATTCCGTAAGAGATGACATACATACATGCAAAGATGTTATTTATAGAGTATTTTAAGTACATGTATTTGAGTAGAACATACGTAAGGTTATAAACATACATTCATATACAACGTATAGTGTTTAATATTTCGAGAATTGTAACAATTGAAACTAATTTGCACATTTATATATTAAAGCTTTAGTTATAAGTATGTATCTCTTGTATCTGTAATATATACAAACTAACAACACAACTAAGCTATAAGTGTTTTTATATTGTATGTGTTATATATACACACGTTCAAAATGTTACTTAGTGCTGTATTGCATTGTGTAAAATACATTAATAATGCAGACTTTACAAAGCAAATTGGTGATAAACAATGTCTATATTATCTATATTACGTGTAACGAATAGTGATGTCGTTATGGGGTATGTCTACAAATATTTGTATAAGGGACCAGTCTCGTAATTCAATATCTGTGTTAATTGTGGTTTTATATATTTCAAAATTGTGTTTTATACTATTAACTAGTCCAAATGTGAAGGAACTCTGTTTTTCTTCTGAAAACAAGACATAAACCGCGTGTGGATTTTTTTTTATTTTCGTATCGTTATTAATCAAAATCTACACTACTTGGGAGCTACTAAACACAACATTTTATATTATTATTTATTTACTTTACCTCAATTTATTTCATTCAAGTCATGCATTATGACATTAAAAAAAACATGATTGAAAAATAACAACAATATATTACATATTAAAAGTTCAAAACACTGTTCTGCGAGGCTTCTTGAAATACACAAAATTATTGTAAATTACCCTGAAATTATATCTATTGAATCGCTTTGATCGGAATTCAAAGAAATATTGAGCAAAACAAAAACATCATTCGTTTGTTTTTGAAACTCTTGACAGCTTAGTCAAGTACCTACCAGCTGTAGATGTAGGGAGAAGCAGGCTAACAGCTGCCAGCTTTTAGAGCTTGTTGTGGCAGTTACGTAAATGGATGGGCACCCAATGAATTGCCTCTTCAGGCTTCTTCTCTGTGCCCTGCCTCGAACCTGCCTCCAGTTTTCCAGTGTTGCGTCAACGGGAAGTTTGATGTGATCAGCTAGTTTCTAAACAAAACAAAGTTACACTGATTGATTAAAAAAAATATTGTAACACAATGTGTTTATTAACAATTGATTATAATGGAATTGTCTTTGAATTTATATTGGTTGACAGTAAATATCATGTTCCAATTTTAGTGCATTACCTTGTTGTCCTGTTCGCCATGGTCCCATATCTCCAGTGGGGAACTTGGTGGTGTTAACAACTATCACTTATTGAACTCTCTGACAGCGACGGTTCATTACTCATCCTGACCAGGAAATTAGTTATCGCTGATATGCCAGACACATGGACTGGTCGTTTCTTAGATATAAACATTCTGCCATTTACAAAAACTAAAGAAAAATGTGTTGTATGTATATAGCGTATTCATCAAATGTTAAAGAAACTATTGGATCTGAATAAAGTAAGTGTTGGTACTGTAAAGTTATAGGCGCAGATGAGAAAATAGTGTGAGTACATTTTAAGTTTGCGGAAGCAATCAAATGAGACTTTTGATTCCATTTAATTGTAATAATAACTTAAATTACCCAGAACCGCAACACAAAAAAGTTACTATTTATTTTTGAAGCACCGCTAAAATAGTCGATAAGAATTAAAATAAAACAAACAAACAAATTGAGCATAACTTGTATTGCTCTTATGCCACTAGTTCCGGCAATAATCGATCATTATCGCCCATTATTTGAGGACAAACACCATAATTGACCCCCATAACGACCCATTAATTGTTCGCACATCTTATCTAAGCCCATAGCACACACCGCTGATTAGCGCGGGCGTGTTTTAGTTGGTCGTTGGCCGAATGCAGACAACATTCGCATCAGAGCTTGCAGGTCACAATATACTAAAACATTTCCTACACCAATTCAATGTGCAAGCAATAACTATAACACAAAATAAAATAAAACTTTTGCTCATAGAGACCCTCATACCCATACCTTTTCTCAAAGAGCACTCCAAGCCGAATTGATTTAAACAATAAAAAAGATAGGTCGTGCGTTATGCAAGAAAGAACTCGACACGAATCAACGGTCACTGGTTGTCGTTCATCTATTTACCGGCTCCTCTGCAGTTGTGGATTGTTCCCTGCCATCTGTCAAAGTCTCATGTAGTATCCAACCTTTAAGTCAATGAGTTAATTGCTACTAAACAACTATGTTTTCCCTACCACATGCACAAAGAAACATTCTTAAATAAAGGCATGTCAAGTGCCCCTACAGAGAATTGTGTCTGCTAATAAATGATGTTCATGTTTTTGAGAGTATAGCATTGCACTCCAATATTATGTAGTGTATTGTAACCTAACAGATAAAATGTTTCTGATTAAAATGTGATTTTCTTGCATATTAATATCTTCCTATGAATACTGCACCAACATATTAAGTTTAGCTGGATTATCTGCCCACTTTGCCATTTTATTTCACATTTTCACATGCGGGTGTTTTCGGTCCGAAGAAGGCGATTTAAGGCCTGTTAAAGCGTGAATGTACCTTTAAGATGTTAAGCTGTTGTGTTCAATAGCTGCAACAAAATACCAAAACAAACCAAACAGACATGCACGTGAGGATTGGTGGGGTAGGGAAAGAATGAATTTGTTAGATATGTTTTACTCTAATCAATTTTGATAATGTCTTTTTGTGTTTTTTTTAAATCACCCCCAAAAATGTCAAAATCACACCCAAAACAATCCAATATCCTCCAAGACAATAAACACATTAGTTAAAATGAGAGATCAAAGATACTTTGAATCGTGAAAATCAATCAGCTTCAAAAAACTTGTTGTTTCACACCAATAAAGTATGAAATCTGTAAAGCACCTTGTTTGTCGCAGCCCCTTTATTTAAAGACCCCCAATTATTTTTCTAGTATATAAAGTCAATGGTGCCTTTAAACTGCAGCAGGTAGTCAATTTGCATTTCCTGCTAATATTAAGAGGTTAAAGGGATTTTAAACTTGCATATTTTGGATGCAAAATAAGTTCTTTGACTTTTTTTAAGGTAGCAATCTAGGAAAATGGTGTTTATAACCAAGCGAAAGAAAATCTTGTTCAATTTCCCTTTAAGACCGGCAAACCTGGTCCAACCAAGGGTAAAAAACATATTTATGAAAAAAGGTCAAACTCCAAAACATACGTAAGGCTAGAAAGGTCATCATTTGAAGCGAGGGTAGCTTACACTGAAAATATTCTTACCTTTCGGGATGAAGACGGCTCTGAAAGCCCAGCTAAGCCCTTGCGTCCGCGAGTTAACAAGATTCGATATGATAACATATTTCGGGTACCTGCTTCACCAAAAGTCCATCCTGACTTACTAACGAACAAGGTCTATGTCCCCGCCCTACTACAGTCAATGATGTCCTCTCAAAATAGAAAGCATTGGTTAAGGAGTGCTAAAAGTAAGGACGACTTGGTTATTGATGGCAGTGCTTCCGTAAAGTGGGGCTTAGGCTGAAGGGAAAGGTTAAAATGTACAAGATGCAGATATGTAGGCAAGCATTATAAGCTTTACAATGAGGTTCCATCAAGTACAAGGGGCAGAAAGGCAGCTCAGATTAATGTAGGGTTCCAAATAGGTGTTGCTAGCACATCTATTTGTAGCACAGGTTTCCGCAGAATTCTGAACACTACAAATATAATCGCTCCGTCTCCACTGGCTATGCAAAAACAAGCCAATAAGGTCAACACTGCCCTGAAATCCCTTAATGAGAGAAGCATGTGTCAGATAAGAAAACAATTGGTGGCTGAAAATGCCAAAATAGGTCAAAAAGATCCCTAATTGGTTAACGTTGAAGGGGACACTTGCTACAATAACCCAATTTTTAATTCTGATGCGACACCATTTCAAGCAGGAACCATTGCCGTAAGCACAATGTGCGAAAACAATACCAAAAATAAGCAAATTGTAGGGGTTCTGGTCTCCAACAAGCTCTGTAGGACTTCATCAATGCTAAGAAATAAAGGTCAAACTGTTCAGTGCCCCAATCATAGGGGGCATTGTACTGCAAATGTTTCCGAGCGGGAACCAATAGGAGATGAAGGAAAGTACAATAAGGTGTTGGGAGACATGATCTCACAGGATATTAAAATATCAAATTTCACTTGCGATGGGGACAGTAGGGCATTTCAAGGTGTAAGTAAATCTCACGGTCACAAAGTTGGTCACCTTAGGGATCTTAGGCACCTAGGCAACTCGCTGAAGCGCCAGCTCAACAAGGCACCTTTCTCGAAGGGCATGCTCAAGGGTCACTCCAAGAGTAATATCAGGAGTCGATTCGCTCTATCGGTCAAAGCTAGGTGTATTGCTGAGCTTAAAGCTGCCCACAATAAACTACAGGGTGACATCATAACTCTAAAGAAGGTCATGGTTAATGTTATCTCAACCATTATTCTATGCTTCAATGGTTACTGTGGTACTAGTTGCGCAAAGTACAGTTATGTTTGTGCCGGTGCCAATAGGCAAGCTAAGAACTTCATGCCCAACAATGTCAAGGTCAAAATGGTTGACAGTGACCAACAAGTCCTTAAAAAATGTATTGAAATGGTTTTGGGTCCAGCTGCTCTCGACGCAACCAAACTTTTAACCACAACTCAAAAGAGCGAAGCAGCAAACAGGTCATATCAAGCCGTAAATCCTAAGTCTGTGACTTTCTCGCGCAACTGTGTAGGTCGCATTCACGGACAGGTTTACAAACTAAACAATGGCTATGCTAACTCTGTCATTGCAAAAACCATGGAACTTCATGCAAATCTTACGCAAGGCTCAACGGTGATTAAGCAGTTAGCCTATGAGGACCGCAATGACCTCAACCGAAAGCGAACATCCGCTACTATCAAAGCACGAGCTTTACGTGCCAGGACACGGAATTATCGTTACAAGTTGCATGAGGAACTACATTATGGCAAGGGCATAAGTGACCCGAAACCTGATTTTGACAGTCTCCCACACCTTAAACATCATAAATATGCTTAAGTTAACTGTGCGATTATTATAATAAAATGTGAATACTACCTGATCTGGCACTTCTTGGCAAAAAGACCTCTATAACGTGGCCCGCGTATCAGCTTCAAGGTTTGTCTCTACCTAAAATGGCAAAAATGCCTTACTTTAATAGATATAAAAGGGGAAAAAAATACAATAATGTACTTTAAGTGTATTTATATGAATACTAGAAGCTTGGTGAAGCTTTTGGTATTCATATAATTACCAAATATGCAGGCTGGCTCAGTCCCATGGCCCCTACACTGTCCGAACTGAAAACATGTCCTCCGCTCCATGTTTGTGGAATGGGGCTCTATGTTTAAATGTTCAGGCTTGACACACAAGCTACTGTTGCATAAATGGCTCACAGAGTCATCGGGGTTCAGTTCTGACTTCATATAGCACATAAACGCTACACGGTGAACCAAGTATGCCTTAGATATTGACATAGAAGGCAATTTAGCCTTGATTCGTCCATAATAGGGAGGGGATCTGTTGGAAATGCATCCAGTCCATACTAAACAGTCTGAATTTATACATTTAATAGACTTATCTTGCAATCTTTTGCCAAGAAGTGCCCAAAAATCATCTTTGGCATTCATTTTTTCAAATTTCAGACGATATTTTTATTTAACCCAACGCTAGTTTAGGTCACAATATACTAAAAGATTTCCTACACAAATTCAATGTGAAAGCAATAACTTCAACACAAAATAAAGTCAAACTTTTGCGCATAGGGACCCTCATACCCATACCTTTTCTCGAAGAGCACTCCAAGCCTAATTGATTTAAACAATAACAAGGGCTGTTTGTAAAACATGCATGCCCCCTATATGGTCTGTAAGTTGTAGTAGCAGCCATTGTGTGAATACGTTTTTTGTCA
>VMBQ01004108.1:44352-55631 GCA_007657795.1 Dreissena rostriformis | reverse complement strand
CTGTGTCAGACAAGTTAGACTAGCCTGTGTCAGACAAGTTAGACTAGCCTGTGTCAGACAAGTTAGACTAGCCTGTGTCAGACAAGTTGGACTAGCCTGTGTCAAACATGTTTACTAGCCTGTGTCAGACAAGTTAGACTAGCCTGTGTCAGACAAGTTGGAATAGTCTTTGTCAGACAAGTTGGACTAGCCCGTGTCAGACAACTTTGACTAGTCTGCGTCAGTTAAGTTGGACTAGCCTGTATAAGGCAAGTTGGTCAGCCTGTATCAGGCAAGTTGGTCAGCCTGTGTCAGACAAGTTGGACTAGCCTGTGTCTTTCATGTAAGACTAGCCTGTGTCAGACCAGTTAGACAAGCCTGTGTCAGACAAGTTGGACTAGCCTGTGTCAGACAAGTTAGACTAGCCTGTGTTAGACAAGTTGGACTAGCCTGTTTCAGACAAGTTGGACTAGCCTGTGTCAGAGAAGTTGGACTAGCCTGTGTCAGACAAGTTGGAAAAGCATGTGTCAGACAAGTTGGACAAGCCTGTGTCAAACAAGTTGGAGATAGGATTTCAAAATCTTTCCTGATATTCTATTCTTGTTTTGTTTTTTTAATTATAAACCTTAACCTTTAAGCTTGTTATGGTCTATTTGTCACAATAGCCGAACATGAAAACAAATCAATGCATGTTTTTATCTTGATGTCAAGAACCAAATATTCGCTTATATAACATCTATGCGGCGTGGGGATACGCGTCGGCCGCTGCCGCGCCATTTCTATTTATTTTTAAATTCGATCGAGAATGTAACCCGCCTCCCAGTTTCGCTGAATGGGTCAAGTTCCCCACGGGTACTTCTTCTCCGTACCTCCAAATTTTTTTTCGCAACCAAAATGTTCGTACCCAATTTGTTTTCGTAACCAATTTTGTTTTCGTACCCAATTTTATTTTTCGTGACCACATTTTTTTTGTATCCACATTTTTTTTTGCATAATTGTTTCGTACCCAAAATTTTCGTACCCAACATTTTTTTCGTACCCAAACTTTTCTCACCCACATACACAATTATGATGATGTAGATAAACTTAAATTGATGCCTTTATATCCATCCTCTTCAAAAGCATCGTCACACCAGTACTGTCAGTTCTTTAATTTGGGATCGGGTCCGTTTGGTTTGGGATCTGGTCCGTTTAACGGCCTTTTTATAAATAGCAGGAAAACCCCTTAAAGTCTTATCATTTTTTGACCTCAATTTGACGGTTTTTGTGTCGAATATTGGTCACATTCAACTAAACTAGTATACTTTTTGCCCATATTGCAGATAAAAAGCCACCCCACCCACTCTTCTCCGAAAATATATTTTGCTGTTGCAGAATTGTGTTGGTACCTCTGATGAATCATTAGAAAATATGTAATGCACATTTTATTAAAATAAAGCAATTTTAAGTTTACAATGTGAAGTGCATGGTTATAAAAAAAATCCAGCAGAATCGCCCACCAGTACTTTCAGTACTTTGATTGAGTTTCGTGTTCGTTTCCAGAAGTATGTTTTTAATGTTGGAACACGCCTTCTCTTACTTCCTTACCGCCACCGCCACAGATAAACATGGCGATAACTATACAACGCAATTTATCGCAATGGATATACAATTTAACAGACATATACAACAATACATAAACAATTATTTAAATTGGGGAAGGTTACCGCTTTGACGAGTGCTGGAGTTTAAACCAGTGTTCATAATACATTTAACATATTTATCTTGGAGGTAATTAAAACGAGTATGTGTATATGGCGAGTTATATTTAGATGACAGTTAAACGGCGGCATCATATTTTATGACAACGTGTTTACGAACCTATCCCAAAGTATTATGTTAAATATATCCACATTTGCAGTACCCACACATTTTCAAATACATTATATAAAGTCATGTGAATGTTAGCCTATCATAACGAGGATAAACACTTTAACGATCGTGTTACTGCGCAATTGTGGCTGAGTTTACTTCCTCATCCAGTATTTGTGAATATTTAGGACCGTAACTATCGAGCAAAAATGTGGCTTTACAAACTAATGTGTGTGTTTATACTGGCTAAATCAACAATTTATGGTAAATATATATTACTTTATAGTTATGTACAGGTAAATTTATCTGATATCGTCAAAACACGTACTTATCGAATGTTTTAAAACCTGATAATTTACTGGCGATATTGACGTTTTTATCTAAATAACTATTCTGTCTTGCGTAATATATAAGTACATATTAAGTTTATTCAAGTGTCCAGTTTTTGTTTCAAAATTATTTGTCTAGAAGAACAACTAATACATCAATATAATGCAATAGAAAGTCCATACATTTAATTAGTGTTTTATGTTACCTCGGATGAATTACTGATATGTCACGATAAAACATAAAGCATTTGTAAAAGCAATTGTATAGCGGATTTTTACCTGTTGCAATCGTTCAGGATTGAATAATTAATTCTATACCCGTCTTTATTTCAACATTAACACAGTGCAACTCAAGTTATATAAGCATTAGATAAATTGTATCATCACTTCGAAGTCCTTCTATAATGGCTAATGATTAAATGTTAAATAAATTGGACATTTTTTAAAGCACAAGATCTTGGTAATGAAATATTGTTGAGAAAAATGAAATATATGTTAATAAGTGTCCGTATGTACAGCGACTTTGCATTGCATACCATTCACCTGTTCTGTTAGTCTTTAATAAAATTCAAATATGAAGTTTATTTGATAATTAATAAGGGATCTTTCTATCGTTATATAAAGCGTTTTTATAAATTATATGGAAATGCCATGAAGTTAAATGCAGCAACAGAACTGAGAATCGCAGTTTAAACTAAGTACTAACATTTTAATATGTTAATGCAGTTTCAACAATTTAATCGAATTAGACCTCGGGTTAAATGAATGTTTCACAAATCAGAAAACCGATAGAATTGTCATATTTATCGTTAAATTGTCTGGTTGTTGTACACTTAAATCTAATAAGACTTACATTTAGGTCAATTTTCTGTCAACAAGCATCTCTAAAATCGTTGATAAAGTATGTACCATACAGAAGATAACGAACAGAAAATGTAGACACACTTACGTGTAACATCATCTTTTGCTTAACACTGACCAAATCACTTAATATTTAATACATGCAGAAGGACAACAATCTGTGCTATTATAATTGTAAGTTACGTTTCCTAGTACTTAATATTTGGGTACATTCCGCTGTTAAACGCAAAGACAAACAATATATTCCGACAGCCGTATAAAGGAGATAAAAACAACATTATATGTTGGGATACTGAAAAAGTTGAAAATATACTATATCAAACCAAACAAAATCGGGTCTTTATTCGTGTAATCCTGCAACTGGGTATCAAGCGCTATTACAATTCATGTGAATATACCTGTAAGCCAACAACCAAATGGTTGTTTTATGAATAAATATTTACAAGATGCCTTAAAAACATACACATTACCAGTCAAACTTAAAAAGACATAACAATAGCTTAAAAAAGCGTGTGCGTAGTGTTTGTTTTCATAAATCTTCGTATGACTTCGATGCATGCATGTGGAGTACATAAAGCTATTTATTACCGTTATTTAAATTGACAGTTTGCGGCTATATATATGGGCAGAATCGTAAGAAAACGTGTTTTAATTGAGGCTATCACTGACAATCCGGTTGAAATCGTTTGAAAACAAACAATATAGCGATTTTTATTTTGGGGTCGAGTACGGTAAAGTACGAAAACGACTTAATTAATATTCCTGATTCGACACGTTAATTCAAACCTAAACAAACACAATTGCGGATACGTTCGAATTTAGCGGAGAGAAGGTAAGGACAAGTGCAAATACATCTGTTACAGACGAAAACTGAGTTGCAACGCTACGTTTTTACTAAGACTATGCATTTATCTTCCATCTGCTAATAATGTTTAGCAAAAGCTAAATATAGATATAATTTGCATAACTCGCGACGCTGCAATGATTTTTGCCTATTGCATGTATTAATGATCATTTATATATTATTGTATCGATTCAAAACAAATTTTGACCAGGTTTTCGATGTCAACCTCGATAAAAAAATATATTTCAATGAATTTATGTAAAGTTTATTTCTCGCTATACGATTTATATGCAAAACAACGATCTATTCCGCGAACTGTCACTTTAAGATTGTGCAAACTGTTCCTTTACAAACAAATTGCAAATGTAGTAACCCTCATTGGGATATTCAAAATGAAATACATGTTATAGACAATGACATTAAAGTATGGTACGCATACTTATTACCATCAGAAGTTGAAATGCAAATTAGATTGACATTTCAAATCTTAGAAGAAAACACTAAGAGGTTCTTTAATTGCGAGAATTGTATTAACGCTTTGTTGGGTATCTTATTCAAGTATTGAACAGTTTTATGAAAAGCGGATAAACCACATGCAAAGTGGCGCAACTCGATTTTGTTCTAAATATGCACATACAAAACTCGAGCATGCAAAACAAAAATGACCTACCTGTAACGGATAAGTGATTCTGGTAAATCTTTTTAAGAAATATTTACACGATCGCAAGATTCGACAATTGTGTATGGTACAACTATTATGTAATTCCGCCACTTCAGTTTTGAGCAAATAAACGAATACAGTGACTTTATAGAAAACGTGTTCATTTTTTGTTTTAGCTGACATAATACAAGACTGACTGTTTGAAATCCAAATCGGTTTTTGTTTGTTATAGAAATTGTGTCCGTGTAAATAGTAACAGTTGAGGTATTTGATTTGTTAACAGAAACCACAACTCTCGTATAAACGGTATTATCAGACGATTGAAATATGTTATGTCTGTTGAGGTCTGTATATGTACCGCGATGCAGCAAATATTACGAAATAAAATGTTATGATAATAACGCTGTTAAATTTTACATCTAAATCATATTTGTTACAAATCACTTCGTCAACCAACCACCTTTAGCAATATTTAGATTTCACCTAAGATAAAGGTTATACAAATACATAGACACGAATATTTCATAAAGAATGATTCACTGAAATGATCAACTCAAACGTTTCTACACAATGTATTTAGATTGTGCTATTCATGCTTAGCTATTGTAATGGGTTTTTATTCTATCCGTCGTCCGCGGGCCATACATTTACCAAAAAGGAGAATCAACAATAACATGCAATATAACTCATTTATACGCAATATGTATGATGTGTGTACACGAAACAGTGACTTAGTTGCGTATGCATACACGTTACAATAGTCACAATGGAACATACGTGTTAATATGACAATATTTTACCAATACCTACTCCCATGTGTACGACATTGAAGTTAAATAATTTCCTTTTTGTGAGAGATGCAAGTAAATATAATTATTTGTTATTGCATTACATAGGCTGTTATTGCTTGTGTTTTGTATTCTCACTTTTATTTAAGTGAATGCACTAATAATGACTAAACACTTTATTAATGCTCTACATTAAAGAATGTTTTGTACAAATAAATTGAAAGTTCAACCGCTTTATCTCAATGTCGCAAATTTAATATAGATGCAGCGTTGTTACATTGTTACAGAACATATATCAGCTGTTTTTCAATAACGACTTTCTCGAATTCGAATACTAACACATTTTATACAACCGACACTCACAAAACTATTGTGTTGTCTTTATTATTTATTATTTGCAATACTGTGATGATAAAGAAGTGATAATTCAATCTTTACTCAATGATAAACGTAGGCAATCAATCATCTCACAAAGACTTAACTTCCTTAAAAATTGATATCGTAAGGACACGGAACAACTAGTGATAATATTAATGTGCTTCAACAAGGGTTTGTGTGGTTTATTGCTGGCTTTGCTGAAAGATAAAGATCAATATGTACACTTTATGTTAAATGTTGAGATTGGTAAGTTTTAAGTTTTAACTGATGATACAAACTATTAACATCAATAAACTACGTCTACATTTGTCAAATTGTACCGTTACCACATCGACGAACATGTAAATACCATTTAAAGGTTAAAGTTTAAAGGTGCGGTTTATAGTCTGCTTCGATAACGTATGCATCTTCAGCCGTAATATGAACGTCTGCCTCGGCATGAAATCGTACAAAGTTTCGCCAATAAATACCTCCAGAATTTCAGTTTAAATAACATAGTTTACTTTATACATTGTTTTGTTAGCTTTAAAAATATCCTTAAACCCTTACATTCCAAAGCAGTTTCAGTCAAAGGCAGTTTACACAAACTTGACTCGATCATCATTTGTTATGCAAATAGCAAAATAAAAAGGAAGCAATTCGCAAAAAGCAAAGTGCAAAACACTAAAAAGCCCTTACCTGGTGCATCGGCTTTTTATGTAGATAGGTTTGGTTAAGACTACCTTTCTAATATGTGAAAAAAAATTATCACATAAATTTGAAGCGGTATACTTTTGCCCTTTCTTCTTACTTGAAATGTGATCTGTTACTGTAACAGAAACTAAGTTGATTCGAAACTTTCAAAGTTTCGTTTAATCGAAGTATTTATATCTTGATATTTGGCTTTCAAAACAGTGTATATGACTTAATTGCTGTCTTTGTTCAAGGTTGTACCTAAGATAAGGCTATTGGTTTAGTCATTGTAACGTTAGCGTCTTAATACCTCTTTTTAAAGTGATTTCCCTATTAGTGTATATATGCAATTTTTAATAATAATAACTTAACGAATACATTTAATAAGAATCCTTGATAGTTAATTATTTGTTCAGGCACCGAATCAGTCATTCTAGAAAAAATAGAAAATATATTTAATGTAATGTAACCGAAACTTCACTTTTCATATGCATGAGAAAGAACATGTTGTATACACAATGTTGCGTACATCATTTGTGACTAGTATGCTATTGCAAAAACACTGGTGTCAAATTGGCTTGGAGTAAAACGGAAAGATGTATCAAAATAAAAAATGTCAATTATTATGCGAACAAACTTGTGTATTAAATGCATTGAATTAAACTATTGTGTTCAATAAACCCGTTTATGCAAAGTGAGTTGTTCGCATAACGTTTAGTGTATGTGTCCAAGGCGCGGGCGCCAATAAGTATGTTCCTCGGGGTGATTGACCTCGATATATGGAGTAATTAAATAATATTAAATAAGGAACCTAAATTGAAATACAATTTGCAATTACGTATTTAAAGGGGATGTTTTATCGGTTTTGTTTTCATTATCTGTTTGTCTTACCATACACCTAGCGTGTGCATTCTGTATGTCTTTATTTTTAAATTCTTTCCTTTACTATGACTGGAAAGTAATCGTACCGTTTGCTTTTATTTTTGATTTTTGTCTGATATAACATATGATGAATGCATTCCATTTGTTTGCAAACTAAAATTCCTATCGACACTACGTGCATAAATTCAACTGGACATTGTTTATTTCTTAAAGTCTTATCCTGTACACCAATTGGCTCGTGGAGTTCGTGTAGTAGTGATTGCGGAGGTGGTGTAAGAACGCGTAACTGTCGTAATGGCGGGACACAGTCCCAGTCGTGCAAAACGTTTTGCTTCTACGGGTACTGGTACAGCGGCGGCTGTCATTGCAGCGCCTGGAGGCCGGGACGTTGTTGTGAAGGTAAGCTGAAACATATTTTGTGTTTACATTATAGCGTGTCTAGAAATGAAAGATCATATTATTTATTTTATTCATTCTATTTATTTAATTTATTTATTTTTGTAATTTGTTTTATGAATGGAGGGTTGCAAGCGTAAAATATTACAAGTGCAATACTTGCACGCTGTATTTTGCAGCACACGTACTGAAGTTTGTAAATCTCATTAACATTAGCTACAACCTTTTAATAACATGCAACATAATTTGCTGATTGCTTTTAAAGTAATGAAATAGCCCCACCCCTCTCCAGTCAGTGCCGCCCCAATTTGCGATTTAAATGTAAGCAATCACAAAGTTTAAAGATATTATACCAACCTAAAAAGGCCAGTTTTCTTCTTCAAGCATGAACATTATTAATGTGTATTAAAGATTTAAAGTTACATACCCCTTTAAGGAAGTATTCATCCCACGCATCACATACGACGCGATTTGCCTTTTATTTAAACACAATTACGGTTTAAGTAATAATAGTAAACACAAATGTTAGGAATATACATATTGGAAGGATGTCATGCGTGCAACAAGTTGTTGAGCTACGATAATATTACAATTGTAATATAATGCTCGATCGCAAAGATATAACACTTTACATGTTATTCAATACTTCAGATTCATGTGCTACTCATTTTTAAGCATTGCTATTTTAAGCCCACATACTTTGGATTTTGATTGATCGGTTGTGTACGCAAATCATTTCTCTTACTTGAAACTTGGTTTTGCAAAATAATTTCAAATATCTGTTGTCTTTATAAGTTTATAACATTATACCATTCTTTGGTGCGTGTGTATACTGTATATACTTCACATTCACAAGTCATTAATAAATCAACCACGGCATTCATGTTAAGTCATACATTGCTTAAATAATATGCAATTACAATATGTGATCGTAATAAATGCTTTGATGATAGAGAATTTATATATTGGAGTCTGAGATTTCGACGCTGTAAACATCAATTTGAACAAATCCAACCCAGTGTCGGCGATATTGTTTTAACTGTCTTTGAGTTTATAACATAAGTGTTGTTTTGTTTTAAATGTTTAATGATGATTAAAGTTTTGTAACGATTTGCACGTTAACAGGTTTATGTAATTCAATAAATTATATATTTCTACACATAATAAAGAAACAAACTATTTTACTCCTCTTTTTCGTTTAAATAGGCGTATTATTTTATTGTTTTCATTATAAGCATAGAACACATGCATGTATATATGCGTAAAAGATAAATTTAACAAAAACAATTGACACCGTTGACATCTGGTAAGTGTTGATTCAGAAAATGGAAGCTACGCAAATATTTTCTCCGAGCTTAAATCGACGAGCCGATTATGGGTTTACTAAAACGCTCTACCCGTAACGATTGACCTGGGCCGAACAAAAGCTTTCCACACATTTGGTATGCGATACATACATTTTCGTGCACATAAAGAAAAAAATCCGAGCGTTTAATGTATGAAAATGAAGTCCACGAGTGTTGGGTCAATGCAGTCGAGCAAAAGGTTACAATAGTATCTTTTAACGCAAATACAGAAAAGACGCATTGCACATTTTGCAACAAATATCGAATGAAGCAATCTTTCCACGCAAGTATGTTTGTATTGTTAAAAAAAGTTTCACATTTCGACCGACAACGACAAGGTTTTAAAGACTGGTAACCGAACACCTAGATAATTATCATAAAAGAAAAAGAAAACCCCAGGATTTTGTAGAAAAGGACATGGCGACATGGCTGCCTTTTTGCTGGCTGTTTTTGTGTGTTCAAATTTCGCATTCAGTCACATTTGACTGAAATACAATCATAGAAGTAATGACAAAAATAACAACTGCCACACGTAACTATGAAAAATACATTGGTGATTTTAATTTGCATTTAAAACTGAAGGTATACAAAGTTGATTTTATTTCTCATTTTCAAACCGAAGTGTAATTACTATATTTAAATTAAATATAAATTATTAGAACAATCACACAACTTGATTGTGACGTAACAGTCGGTTCTAGTCGTGTGAGGCAAACATAGCTGCTTATACGGGACTGTATATATCTGTCTGAAAGTATGCATGTGGTATCAGTATAATGAATTACTCTCATTTATTATAGTTTTTATCTATATCACCGATTCCTGCTACGCATTTTTAATAAGCTGTTCCACACATGTTATATAAAATACCTGTTCTAGTAGAAAAGTATTTACACGACAAGAACAAAACACGATAAAAGGGGGATAGCTTGTGTTTCAATATCAACTAAGTAATAATCAGTATACATTTTTAAAAGTCACTGACAAACAAATACAATGACCAGAGCCTGTGTCTAAATAATGTTTATCTATTTGCCAATCATTATAAGTGTAGTGGGTGCGGGAGTGGGGGCACATCATTCAAGCAAATCCGTGAAGGTTTATTTGTGTTTATTGACGCTGACCAATATAGCCATGACGGGTAAGAACTAAACAAAACAATGACAATATTTTACAAACAGAACAGAGCAATCGATAAGTACTACGTACGAAATATGAATGAAAGGAATATCACAATAATTACACTAATTAACACACATTTTATAATACAATAATAAAGGAAAGCAGTTGAACAACTCACCAGGTTGGAATGAAATGATAGCCACGTGGACTTGCGTCCACGAGACGGTCTTGGCAAATGCAAGCATGGTCAGTAATTGTATATTGAAATGAACTGTAACATTTGAATGACCAATGAAAATCTTGCATCGGATCAATTCTAAATAACGATTGGACATGACCAAAATTGCACAAGCTTTCATGGGTGAACGAACACATGCGAGAGGACAAAATTACCACAAAGAAGTTAATGTATGTTATATAAAAAGGGAAATAAGAAATTAACCTTACTACATAAGTTTTCCAGGACAACCAATGTCGATCTAAACAAACACTTAGCGATACATGTGTACAGGCATGATATGCAGCCATCACATTAATGCCCTAGCGCCACCTGATTGTAGGTTAAAAACTTAATTCGTTTGAGAAAAGAATTTGTTGAAAACAACACACTTACAACGAATAAGCGAACTAACGTACTTGTATGCTATGCTATTAACCTGTTATGAGCTTTGTCACAAAGAAAATACCCTTGCTAAATTATTTGCTTTGTGAATCACTCGTAAGCATGCTAAGGTCTGTCCATACGCTAATGTGTATAAATGTACATTTGCTTATCTGAAAATCTGAGTCCCCCTACCCCCTAGGCTATAGTTTTTGAGCGATCGTGTTTAAATGCAGCAAAACAACTAGTCCACCAATTCATCTTACACTTATGAATATTATAAATCAATGACATTTAATAACATTCATTTGCACGATCACAGAAGCAAGTTTAACATTACACTAGAAATTAAAATGCATGTGTACTATTTTACTGTTTTAGGAAGGAATGTATTGATGTTTTGATTTAGTCCTTAAGTATTCCAGGTTGTTCGAATCCCGGTATCGCCCACTGCAAGCCTGAAATGTACGAATGTGGTGGCAGCCCTGACGGCATCAAGTGTACGGACTGTTACCTGCCGTACAAGTCCGCCGGCTTCAACAAAGGCTGTGGTAAGAATTATGTTATAT